>VYZS01031735.1:4554-18497 GCA_013400695.1 Neodrepanis coruscans | reverse complement strand
CCGGCGGGGAGCGGGGCTGCCCGGCTCCGCTGCTCGGGACCGCGAGTGACTCACTGAAAACTTCACTTCGGCGCTGCAGGGGAAACAGGAAATCTTAAACTTCGCAAACAGCTGGGCAGGACGTTCTTACTCTTACAGTAGTTCCTTCTCCCCCTTCCCACAGTTACCCCCTCCCCTGCGCTCGTCCTTTNAAGGAACTAAAAATAGCAATTAAATAAAAGTGTTTTTCAAAGTCTTACGCATAAAAGCCTTAGAATTCAAGGATAACCCATAAACAGAAGAAAAAGCAATAATATCTCTGATATATTCCTACTTCCCTCCTGAAATACCTGAAAAATTGCCAGTTCTATTGGGGGGGCAGGAATGCATTTTAGACTCAATCATGTTACAAACATGCTCCATTACGAGATGCTTGTTCTCCTCCTTCCCACTTGCAAATATCTGAAGCTCTAAATTTCATTTTCACTAACTACGATATAGCTTTAAAAAAAAAAAGAGCGAGTAAGGCAAATAGAGTTTTGGAAAAATGAAGTTCCTGATGTCCAGAGATGAATAATTATTACACAGATGATTCCAAGGAATAAATTTCTGGTTATGATAACACAAATATAAATTACAGATTCCTATTCATTTGAACACAGCACCATCAATTTATTATGTGGGCAAATGCTGGTTTGTACTGTCATTTATTAAGTGCTCAATATAGCATTCATAACAATTAAAAAATCACACCTTGTCCTTTTACTCTATGGGAGAAACTTTAATTACTTGTGTGTAATACTGGACATGAAAACATCTTTTTCAAAGCAGATCATTACTACTGAACATGTTCATGAGTTAGTGGGCTTCTCCAGAATCTTTATGGGAATGTGTCATTCCTGACAAATATTCTTCTGTGAAGAATGTTAAAATGAAATTTTATCTGGGACTTCATTAACATATCCAAAAAGGCTCAGCTGATTAGTAGGCATACCAGCGAACTGAGCTCTCCTGTGACTGATATCTCTCCTTTTTCAACATCACTGAACCACTGAGCTACTAAAAAGTAAGTTGCTCTCCTTTCTTTTTTTCTTTTTTGTTTTCCCCAAAATATTTGGCAGCTCTAGTTTTCATTTTGATGCCAAATAAGTATCAGCCAAACTTCATAATTTATGCCCTGCAGAACTGTTGTTTTCTTACCAACTCTTCCTGTAATACTCATCATAGAATCCTATGGTGATTCTTAAAACAATCTATGCTGTGGCTCCAAAAGTTATCTGACAACAGGTCTACTTAGTTTTAGTTACTGTACTTTTTCCTATCTGGGCCTATGACAAGAAAGAGGAACAAACTCAATGTCTGCTTTTAAAAATCTACCTGTAGTTTAAGACTGTGTATAACTGGTTGAGTGGGGAAAAAAAAAGTATAATAATAATAAAACCCACAAGATTAACAAAACTGAAGCATTTTCATTTAAAGTTTTTTGAGATGGAATCTTCAAAAATTTGTGGCTGGGGTCAAAATAAAAGTCATCACTAGTTTAGTTTGATTTCTATTAATAAGAAATAATAAAATATATATATGAAAATCAACAAGAAGCTACACACCTCAAAAATAATATAAATTTGAGCCCTGAGAGACCATAGTGTCTTATTCTCACACTTTTTTTTTCTTCTGTCCTAAGCTTCCACGAGTAACTCTGCAGGTATGTAAAACCTGCTGACTTTGACAGAATTATTAATGAAGCATGAAGTTTTTCATAACTGTACATAGCTAGCGGCAGTGGCTATACAAGAGTTATCTATGCTATTATGTTTCAGCCACAATTTTGAGATCACTATGGACGGGACGACAAGGGAGAATCAGAGGGCACAGAGAAAAGTTTGTAGAATCCTGGTTGTCTGGACATCTGGCCTGACGACTAAAACTAGATGTACTATCACAAGACATCTCAGAAAACTACTTAATTCTTCAAAAGTGTTTCAGATGCAGTTTTGTCGCAGTCTGATGTTCTCTTTTTAGGTTCACCAGTTGTGCTGTAATATGATTTACGGCCTAACCTGGCTGTTACAGATGTTAGTTTACAGATGTGGATAAATACTGGCAGAATGGTGACGGAAAGCTCCTCAGGGCAGGGACCTTGCTTTTGCAGAAGAACTTTAAGCTTTTAGTACATTAGAAATGATGATATGAAGAATACTACAAGTGAGAGCCTCAAAAACCTCTCTAAGGATGCCTTGGTAAAAGCAGAGTAAGGAATGCAAAGTGTCATTAAGAGTGAGTCAAACATGCGCAGTCAATGCTACAGGAATGACTGCTACTCATTCCGACTGCTCGCAGTCACGGCTAAACTCCGCTGTTGGCAGAAACTCAAACGAAAACCAAGTTTTTGGTAACCAACTGCAGATCCACGCGGAGCAGGCTCTGTGGCCACGCACAGGCCCTCGGCTTTGAGAGCCGGCACGCAGCGGCTCAGGCCATGTCCATCCGAGGTACCTTCCCACCCTCTCCCCGTGGCTGTGCAGGGAGAGCCGGTCCCCATCCCGGAGCAGCTGTGCCGGCAGCTGGAGCACGCTCCGAAGGGCGCGGGCCGTGGGTCCCCCCCGGGCACACAGCACCAGGTACGGGAGCTGCAGCAGTAGCTGCAGGCAGGGCCGAGCAGCCGCTCCCCCGGCGGCAGAGGCAGCTCCCGAGATGCCCGCTCTGAGCTCCTCCGGCCCGAGCAGACCCTGCTGATTTCTCGCCAAATCCGGCTTTTCTCCCCCCTCGTCGCTTTGGTCGCGAAACCCCGAAATTTCCAGCCCTTTCCTCCCCGCTTACTTTCCCGCAGGGCCATCTATAAGCGCGCTCACGCCTCCCGAAACGTTTCCAGCCTCAAAACTTTCTTAGCAACCGTGTCCCCCACCTTCCGCGGCGGACGCCTGTCGCCTGTCCCTCGCCTCTTGCCCCGCTCCGCTGCTGCCTTCGGCCCCAGCAGCTGTCAAGCGGCAGCCCGGGCCGGCGCGCACTTACCCCGAAGCAGAGTAGGGACCGAGCTGCCCATGAGGACCCACAGAGAAAGCCGCAGCAGCAGCCGCCGCAGGCTCCTCGGCAGCCGGGAAGTCATCGCGGAGCCGGATCGGCACGGACGACGATCCGCGGGCGGGGCGCGGGGGCGGCCGGGGAGGCCGCGGCGTTTTTTTTCTTTTAACATGAAACCTCACCCAGTTTGGTGTCAATCATCTGCCATAGGCCAGCCCCTCTCAGGTCTGGCTCTCCCACCACAAAGCGCGTTGGGGCCAGCCCCGACGTGCAGCCCGGATCCCTGTGCCTGCTTCCCTCCGAAGCGGGGACCGGCCACAGCAACCCACCCGCGCTGCCGGACCCCCGAGCTGCACCGGGGCTTCGGAGGAGGCTCAAGGTCGAGAGGAAACCGCCAGCTCGGAGGGGTCCTTCTCCCTACTAGTTGAAAAAGACCCAGTCGTGTCATTTGGGGTATGGGGACTTCCCAGAGCTTCTCCTCGCAACATTTTCCCTGACCTTAATGATGCTGCTGCACCCTGTTTCCCCCTCTGCATGACTGGCATCGTAAAGAAGGGCGTAATCCCCAGATGAACTAAAGCAGGGGGCAAGGGGAGGTTGAAGTCAGGGCAATAGTAGGAAATCTTCACACAGATCAGCTGGGCACTCACCTTGCAGATGTTAAAGCTGACTGAAACAACTTGTCCCTTACTTCTCATTTTGCATTTTAAGCCCGAATGGGCTTGATGTGCACTACTTGGTCTCAAATGGTGCGTACGTGACACAAATTAAGTTCTTTTCCATCTCTCTCCAAAGCAACTTTTACCAGAGATTTCTCCTTCTCCAGGATGGAGAAATTGTACCTATGATTCAGGAGTAGGATCACACTGGTGATGCCAGCTTTTCATGGCCCGGCCAGAAAAGGTAAGAACCATTAGACCTTCAATCTGAATAAGGCTTGAGTTTTCTTCCAGTATAAATCCAACCACTGCATAGCCAATAGTTGTCTCAAGACTCATTTTGCCTTACAGTCTTCCTTCGGCTGAGCATTGATTGAAGGACAATCTGATGTACATGGGGATATTTTGAAGGTATTTGTTCAAACTTTGGTGATTCGCTTTTGCCTCGATCACTGCGCTAGTTAGATACAAATCAGAAAAAGGGCAGAGCCCTCAGGGAAATACATGCAATCATGCTCTGAATGTCCCAGGTTGATTCTGCTTGAATTTGGAAATGTTTGCTTAAAGAATTTGATTGGTCTGTAACAGACATTAAAAAATGGTGATTTTATGTAAATGTAGTTTTAAAAACTCCCTAAATACATATTTTCATCCTTCAGTCTCAGTTTATGGGGTAAAGTCTCATAAACCTGTCCAAGAGCATTTTCCTCTCCCCCACCCCCTTTAAATATAGTCAAGATTCAGTCAGTCATCACCTTCCAGAAGTTAAAGAGCTTTTGTACTCCCCTTTGAGCACAGACTGGAGTGTTCTTATCAGTTGCTATGCACTAACTCTTTGCTATAAGCTTGACTGTGTTTTCAGTATCCACTTAAAAGCATTACTCAAGCCCAACAGTATATACTGTGTGCTATACATTGCTGTCTCCTTGTAGCTGTCAAACTGCAGGTGCCAAAGACCTGCTGTTTGCTTAGAAAGTTGGCTGTGTACGCTGAATTCTCCTGTTAGCTTTTGGTGACTAACTTCCAATATAAAAAAGAAGTTTAAAAGCCATTAAACACAGATTTAATATTCCTGTTCAAACCTGTCACAATCCAGTCTTGAATTGGCAAGCTGGCCTTTGCCTCACCAGCATCTCTCTCCCTGACATGGTTGCCCTGGCTCTTCTCCCACATGAGCACATTCTGATCAGTTTCTCTCATCCTGGGTCATCCAGTAGCAGAGGGTCTTGCAGGAGATGGAGGCCTTGGGAAGGGCTGTACTCAGGTCTCCAATAGTCTCACATCCTTGAGTGCAGCCTAGTATTACAGCCTCTCCTTCTCATGTGAAGTGACATGGTACTTGTTCCCCTTGTTACCACTTGTTACTCACTTGTTAAGTGAGAAGTCTACTGCAAGGGGACTTCAGAAATCTGGTATTTCCATGTAAACATTGCTTTTATTTTCACAGAGACATTATGCAGTGAGGATTGTACTACAGCTGCACTTCAGATGTTCAGAGAACCCATGAGACTGATAGGTGTTGCTAGAAAGTTCAGATATCCTCAGTGGAGGAATAGTAACTTTGGTACCCATATCCTATGCAAGCTGAAGTCATCCCAATTTGGCTCGCAGATTTGTCCCAGACAGTCTTATTAGCAAAAGCTGGTGTCCTGCCTTTTTCAGTACTGTAAGCTTTCCTGCTAGGGCCCAAATGCAACTTAATCAGGGTTTCCTGGACCACCAAAATATATAAAACAAGACTAAGCTGGTCATTTCTTTCCATTTCCTTGTTCATAGTTCCCAGTTCCCTACTTGCAAATAGCAGTTTATTGCTTACTTCTTGATTGAAACTGTGAGTATTCAACTTCAGCCTGACTGAGTTGGAGAAAGAGCGTAAGATGTAAATAATCAACTCCAGCCTTGACAGGATAAGGAAGGGACAGTTAATTTCAGTTCCTCACTCAGAAAGGCAAAATATTGAAGCACTGAATATTGTAATTTTTTTCTAAGCCTTAGAAAGATACACCCAAAACACAAACAAGCCAGTACCTCTTGTACCTCAGGGCCTCCTAGTAAAGACAAGGTAAGTGCTTCTTGCTGCAGTTTTGAAAATAGTCCATAAAAAATACTGAGTATAAGTGATCTCTCTTTGTTATTCCAAGTAATTTTTTATCTTTCAGCAAAGTATTTTTGTCAAAATCCCATGAGAACTACAGCATTACTCTCATAGAAGAACACTTTCAAGCTTCTACAAAACTTGCAAATAATAAAAATTGTTGTTTCACTGTACCTAACATACACTCAACTCAAAACCATTATATTCACAGTCAAGAACTGCTGATGTGCCCAATAAAGCAATTATTTTGTTTTGTTTATTAACTTCAGTGTTGCTTCATTTAAGAATACCAGAACAAGATAATTCCCAGATCCACTGACTCAGAATTAGGTAAGGCCTATATTGTTGCACTAACCTGGCATAATATTCGTGCCTGTATGAAGCTGATATATGTGGTGTAGGGTAAAGACATCTCACCTTACTTAGGCTGTATAAAAGTTAGCCTTGGAGTCAAGTTCCAGGAGATGGCAGAGACAACCAACCACCTTTCCTGCCACCTGAAAGAGCAGTCTTGTTTGTTTGACTGTACTGGAATAGTCTCAGATAAGGTTCAAGAACCAAGGGATGGAGAACAAATGCTTCATGAACAACTGCCATTATGGTGGTAGCAGGCTATTAGGGCATGTACATTCCCTCAGTCATCCAAAAAGAAGTCTAGATATTTTAAAAACCTTCTAGACACTCAAGATGATGATAGAGAGCACAGTTAGCCCAGACATCTACTTTTCAGGTATCTGATGTTAGATAACTTGAATCCTAAAGAAAACGCTCTTTAAATTGTATACATCATCTAAAGTAAGCTACAAGATGTTTTATCAACTGCCAATCATTGGATTTACTGCCTGTGATTTTTGTTTGGAATGACACAAAACAATCAGGTATATAGTATGCTGATATTGCCTTGACAAAACTATTAATGACAAAATTGGAGTAAATTACTTGACCCAGATAAAAATATTGATGATTCTGAATAAGTTTTGTCATAACTACTTTCAGAATAAAACCAGGAAATCTTCTCGAAAAATTTACATGTCCCATTTTAACATTTTTGGTATGACACAGATTGGGTTTTGTTTTGAAGCAAACAGTTTAATTTTCTTTTTTTTGTTCCCTCCATGTTACACATTTAAAAAAAAAGGACATGGGAATAACATATAACATGTTGATTTAACTGCAGTGAAGCAAGAGATTTATTTTTCACCTAAATTTTGGCATTTCAGTTCATATCAGAGTCAAATTTTGTGAGCCTGTGTTATTTGAAACTCAAAACCTCTGTTCCCTGCAGTGCACTGTTCACAAAACTGACATTTGCCTGCTAATTTTCAAATTCGGGGTACTTGGCATGGAGTATTGGCCTTTCAGCATTCTTGATAAAAGCTCTGCCTGTCTTGTGTATCGTTCACTGAAGAACACATCGTCCTCTTTGGAGCAGTGTGAAACTGTGGTGCCTCGCATCACTGCTTGCATCGTATTTCTCTCTTAATTTAGGTTATCATAGAGCACAAAATTACAGATACTGTTAAATGCAGTTTTCTTTCTTTGCATAATTACTGGTTTTAACTTGTTAGTAATGATTTGCACTATTATGAGAACACATGCAGCCTCAAGCAAGGACATTTACAAAAGGTTACATTCATTGTAAAATGTTTTGAGAAACTCATAAATAGTGTTTGGACTTAACACAGCATTATGCTTATCTCACAGATATAATCAAATTAAAACATCTGTTGGGTGTAATCATCTGTCAGAAGGAGGAAATCAGCTTGTTATCAACTCCTGCGTACATCAGTGGCAACAAGAATAATGTTATCTTCAAGATTTATCTTAGTAAAAATTTCTGTACAAATCTCCTGAATATGACACTTAAAAAATGTAATTTTTATATATTATTCAAATTAGCACTAGACTGTCAGGACACTGCTGTTCACATGATATCTGACTTTTAGCTATAATGAAAATCAATGATTTTGAAGCTTCACTGAATTGGCTTGTTCTGTGTTTACTGTGTGTATATAAGTACCCACCAACATTGAAAGCAGAAGTACGTTAGTATCAGAAGAGATATCCTTCCGCCGTGCTTCTGGCAGGAAGCACCTTTAATCTCACCACACAGTCTTTTAAATGAAAACTTCCATTCTATTTTTCCAAAAGCAAAGGACATTTGGAGACTTTATACTCTCTTCTTCAGCTTCTTGTCCCTCTCACAATGGGTATCTCAGCTGGGTGGAAACCTTGCATGCTTCCATAAGAGTGTTGTATCTTTTGTCTGGAATCTTTTATGTGTACAAATAACTAATAACATTAAGTCTAGATGATGTGGCATTTTTAAAAGACATGGAAAAAATTATTACAGATATACTTTGGAGATAATTTAAGTGGCTCAAAAATATGGTTACCCATGTAACCTGTCTCCATTACCACATAATTTGTAGAATTTATTATCATCAAAGCTTGTTTTTATAGGCACTTCATTGGAAAGAATTTGAAGATTGGATGCCAAGCCTCAGAAAATATCTGAAACTATCAAAGGACGTCAGTAGTATAACACAGAGGCCCTTCTGTTTCATTTTTCCCACAGGAACAAAAGGGAGTTGTGAATCTATGATATGATATATCCCTAAATCTAATCTGAAAGAATCTCAATACTTCAACCACAAAGCCCCAGAACTGAGGAAATATCCTCCCATCCCCCCAAGCAGAAGATCATGTCTGTGTTATTCAGGAATGCAGCACACTGATGATGTTAAACTGGCTCATTTGACTGCGATCTTTAAACAAATTTATTTGCGATAGCACAGCTGTTCCTCTCAGGAAGGAAATGCATGGTTCCATATTTTTTATCTGCAAGGCAACTTTATGATCTGTGGTCACAGCAGGTGGCTACTGTGGCTTTAGAGGTCAGAAGCAAGCAGTTCAGGAGGATCCAGGATGCCTTAGGAGTTGGATATTGTTTCAACAGAGCTGACCCTGTAACAAATGAGCTAACTGTGGCTTGCAAATAACTTAGCTAATAAAATTCACTTTTGCTATTTTCCTCTTCTGTCTAAGACTTTCATCACCTAGCCTGTGAGCCCCATTTTCAGGCTGTGGACACAAAATCTCCCACATCTTCCAGCTGGTGTGGCAGCTTCCCTATTGGAAGATGCTCTCCATGCAATCCTATCAGCCCTGAATGTTGGGCAGGCATTTCCCTTCGCAGCCCAGGCCAAACTGGGTGGGCTACCATCAATAGTTTCAATTCCCAGCTGTAGCAGTCTCATACTGGCAGTGAAAATTACATAGTGCTTACCTGAAACTCTCAGGTATGAAGGATACCTACTCCTTGGGAGCATTAAATATGTCTACAAGTATGAGGGAGAGATTGTTAATTCACAGCTGCAATGATGCCTGCATCACTAGAACAATATAGGGGCTATGAGAGAAAACTTTAGTTCAATTTACACCCATTTTATTACCATTTTTCGATATTTATTACCACATTTCAATATTATTGAAAAATAGTCCTTAACTGAGAATTTGGTGCTTTGAAGTTAATAGAAGATGCATGATTGACTCTGTCTATGGATAAAAAACATATGCATTTTCTGTCAATTTGGCAATTCTGGAGTGTCAGTTCCCTGAGTTCTTTGCCCAGATACTGACTTCAGTGAGGAAACAAAAGCACATTGCTGGTTTAAAGTCAGTTTTCCATAAAAATGTGTATAACATTTCTTGCTCAACTTTGCCTCGTCCATAAGAATATTTTTGTGTCTCTGGTGACCTATGGCTGGAGAAAGTGATTTGATGATCCTCCTGGCTACTACAAATTGAGCTACAATTGAGAATGAAGAAGGATGAGAATATGAGTGAATATTTCATGTCTCTTCACATGCTCTGAAGAATAGATAAGGACAAATCGTGTCCAGTGCTACTATAGTATGGCCTCTGAAACATGCAGCATTTGGAGCCCTCCTGTCCTGCAGACCTCTGCCCATCTAATACTAAAAAAATTCTTAGAAATTGAGGAGTTTGCAGACTTTATAGTGACGTGAACAAGACAGCCAGTCAACAGGGTGGGATGTTGTACAGAGAAGTGTAGTGATGTTCCTTAGGGAGTGAGAAGATCCTGTTGACGTCAGACTGAATTTTCTGAAGAGCTTTTATAATACTTGCTGTTTGATATGTGTAGTTGCTTGCCATAAATATTAGCCTGGTTTTCATCTCTATCTTTCTTTGATGATTTTTTACTGTGATTCAAAAATAAGAAAAGATCGAAAAGTCAACTTTAGTAATCTCCATCACAAATGAAACACAATTTACAGCTGTCTGCATGACATTGCTATTGTATGATTTCAATGTTTTTCCTTTTAAGTGCATGTTGTTCTAAATTGGCATGTCTTTCTTTTCTTAATTTTGATGCCTTTTTTTTCCTCCATTCCTTGGGTTCCTTTCTCTTATTTTTCCTGTTCTCTATTACATCTTTCCTTCTTTTCTTTCATTTTATTTGTTCTGAGTGTCCCTATTGACTTTTCTTCTGGGTGCCAATTACAGATTTCTATTAAAAAAAAATTTTTTTTCACATCATTGCTACTATTGCTGATTCAAACTATGGTAATGTTAGACTTAACATTCTGCTTCTTCACAAGTGTGTTTGTGTGTGCACATTATCATTTTGTTCAGAAAAAATCCTGACTATTAGTTTCAGAACTTGCAACAACCACACTCAATTTATTGGTGGTAAAACTTTGGGTCTAACACACTGTCTTCTAGTCAAAGCCCTGAATACAGGGCACAGTGAAATCAGAGTGGCATAACATACTTTACAGCTTATTTATTTACCCTGTTAACCACAACTAAGTGTCTCAGCTCAGGCTGGTCTCTATTCCATTACCACCCTCAACAATTTCTAGGTATTCTCAGATGTGCTGATAAGCTGATATGTAAAGCCCTGGAAAAACACCATGGCACTGAGGTCCCACTTTTTCTAACAGTGCAACCATGTATGTGTGTGTGGTGCTGGCAGGGTATAGCTAAACTGGGGTTGGTGTTGCAGAATAAGCGACAGAATAATCAGAATGGCCTCCTGTACAGAACCTGTTTCCTCATCTCTCTGATCTGCTTATGAAGCTTAGTGGTATGTTGAGGAGCATAGATCTTATTTTCACTGAAAGATTGTGCTTAATCTGCAGTGAGTACACAAGCTTATCCATGAGAGTGCTGAATATCTGCTAGTTCTGTCCCACGGTTTGCCTGTCTGTGAGCTCTTCCACCCTTTCCAGGAACTGGAACAATTTCTCAAATCAGTGCGGCACCGTGACCCTCTCCCAGACTTGCTCAACACACTGTCCTGGAAGATTAGAGGGAACAAAGGTAGATTTGGCTAATTTACACACTCAGATCCAGCTTACCAGAATCTGTGATAAATGCAGCAAAGACCTATGTTCCATGTAACTAAATGGGAAGCTAAAACACCAGCAGACTTTTACCATAACCCAGTGCTGTAGTAGGATGTTTTAGTCCCAGAGCATCAGTGCATTCTCTCACCTTCTTCTTTGCTCCTTCCAGTTCCGGAGTCTGCCCTCACAGTCCCCCTGCAGCTATTTCTAGCCTCTAGAGTTCCTGCCAGCTGCCACTGCCTGCTCAGCCCACTCAGCACTATGTGTGTCTTGCTGGGCAGCAGCCCCCAGGGCTGGCAGGGTTTAACATACTTGCTTGGGGTTGTTGTGTCCTTCAAAAGAATGCTGGGGTACATGCTTCTGCCCATCCCCTACAGGCTACCCTCCATGGCTCTTGTGGAAGATTTTACTTGGTATTCCCTGTGAAGTTTTTTACAGCCAATAAAGATTCAAGGAAAAGAAACCAGCCTGAAACACCTACTAGGCCACTGTTTAATTTCTTTCCTTACTTAGCTGCAGTGAGCAAGAGAACTTAAAATTAAAAACATGATTTTTAGCACTTTAATACTGTGATTAAAGTTTGCTGGTGCCACAGTCTTATATTGTCAATACTCATTGACAAGAGGCTTTTCATCTTGAACTTTCTACCCAGAAAAAATGTGGTGTTAAGTGCTGTCTTGGGCTCTCCAAAAGCTTGGATATCTAGCTTCTGCTTATTGATTAGTTTTGATGTTGATCATGCTCTTTCTTGAGTGTTGGTGAGAACAATAAGGATCTGTCAAAGAACAAATTTACACAGGCAGCTCAAGTAATGTTCCTTTTCTTCCCCACAACAAGCCAGACATGGCTGTCAGCCCAATCATTTAGAACACAGGCTTCAGAAGTCTTCAGTCACAAAGAATATCCCCTCAAACTCAATTCCTTCCATGTGTTGTGACAAATGGTGCCAGCTGTAGTTGTATTGCATGATCTTTGGAGCATAGAGCCAAGCTCAGTTGTCTTCCTGTTTTCTGCTCACTGTACACCCATGTCAAGGCAAAGGAAGCCGTGTCTTTGAAGGGGTTTCATTGGCAACCAGAAGGCAGGAAGTTCATGGAGGCGATGAAGGGAGTAAGACACTATTTTGCCTCTTCTGCATAGACATGTAGACTTTCTTCTCACTGGACTGCAAGTCAAGTAAACATAAGTATAACTCATAATCTTCTATTAGAGGTAATCACTATAGGAACCTAAGGCTTCTTTTTCCTTTGTGAATTTTTGAAAAAAGGTTTTGTTTTTTGCATTGAAATAAACCACTTAAGGTACAAATTATCACAGCTGCACCATTCACGATGACAGCCTACTCAGAAAGCCATAAAAGTTTTTTAAGAATCAGAGGAAACTCAGTGGTTCTTATAAATGAAGAAATACACTACTCCCTGTGAAGTGCTCAAAGATTCTCAGCTGAAATGCATGTCAGTGAAGGAGACACATGGGAAGCACAGGTAAATTTCTTTTCTCATGAGTTAATATTATGAAGTAAAAAAATAGTTGTTTTACTTCCAGGACTGAGAAGATTTTTAAACAGGGAAGTATATTCATTCCTATTTCTGTTGTTTACTCTTGTGTGTGGCACATGAAGGGACAAACTAGGGGATAACTAATACCTCTGTGTACATATTTTCTCCTATGCAACATGGAAGTAATAATTACTACCACACAGTTTGGATAAGATTTATCTATTAGAGAATATAAGGTAGACGTCACTTCCCAGATGTAAAACCATATATGATATATATGCCTTTCAGGTGCAAACATCATTCTCTTTACAGAGTTCGTATTGATGACTCTTAGCAAGACGTCTGCAGTATCAAGTGTGATTAATCTAAGGCATTCTAACATTCCCCCTTACAACTTGTAACTCAGTACCAATCACAGATTGGCAACGTGAGCTTCCAAGTGTGAAAAAAATGGTGACAACTGAGAACTGCAGGTGCTGTTTGAGTGTGTAAGCCAATATGTGATAAGCAGGAACTAGTGTGAACTTCAGTTTCAAAGCCTAACACATACTTTGCAAAGTCTGCATTTGCAGCCTTAGGCAGGAATCAGAGGTTGTTTTGCAGCACCCACAGAATAACCTTCTGCTATTGCTGTACAAAGGATGCACACTACTTTCAGCTTTTGCAAACCAGTTTACCACAGAGACCTCTTTGTGAGCTCACCCCTACTGTGCTGACTCTATTGTACACAGGCAGCTAGGCTGCTCAGAGCACACAGCTAGTGGGGGGCTTGCTGCCTCCTTCCACAGCAGGCAGCCATTTCTGGCCTTCATCTACACCATTAGGAGATGAGCCCCAGTTTGTAAAGTCCGAATCCGGATCCAAACACAACTTTCTTCAGCACTCACAGAAGATCTTATCCTAGGTTTGGGCTTACTCCTTTCAGATCAAAGACCAGCTGCAACACTTGTCTTCTGACCAAAACTTCCTCAAAGCTGTGGGGTATGGGGTTGCAATTCTGGTTTAGCTCCACTTCTAACTAATTTTGAAAAGTCTATATGCAGAAATTTAAGGCCAGACATTTGTCCCATTGAAATCAGTAGAGTCTTGCTTTCTTGACACTGGTATAAAAAAGACACTCATATAGGTAAGAGCAGTACTACCTGAAATATTCAGGAGTTTTCCTACAGCCTAACATTTGCTTGCCAATCAGCTACCTTAGGTCTTTAGGAATCTCCATTTTGTTATCTCAGTGTATTACACGCATGGCCATCTCTATTTAGTGTTAACTCAGGAAACATGTCCAAAAGAAAGTCCTTGTCCAATAGTTTCTTCT
>VYZS01031701.1:22318-48376 GCA_013400695.1 Neodrepanis coruscans | reverse complement strand
ACATAATTTTCAGTGTTTCCTAATGGGTCACTATTTTTAGATCTTTGTAATTCTTATTTTTTTCTTCCAGTCTGCTGCAACAGATCATGCATTTTTTGAAGAGCTTTGCCCAAAGCTGGACTCTTATTTTTCTGTGTTCTTTAGACTTTTCTGGTTTAGGCTAGCTGACATCTGAGCACATGTGATTATACATCGTGCATCTCTAGACTATTATATACTTTTCTGTAGTTAAGTATATTATGTCAGGTTTAGACTTGTTTCAAAATGTTTGGGATAAGATGGAATCAGAAGAAAGACATCTTACTATCTACACGTGTCTTACTCTTCTTCTGTTTGCAGTGTAAAAATGAATTACAAAAATCCAGCACCAGCACAGACTTTAGGAAAGTCTTCTCTGCTCTGCACTGCTGTTTGAGCTGAAAACTGCATCATTGGAATCAGTGCAAAGAAAGAGCTTGAGGCTTTTCAGTGTATGGATTTTGCATCCTGTGTGATGAAAAGGGAACTTAGGCTGAGAAAAAGCATGTGCACTAGCAGAAGTGAATGAGTTCTCCCAGTTACAAGCAATAGAGTATTTAGTGCCAGTTAGGTCTGATCCTAAAATAGAAGGGCTGTGCAGAGAATTACCTCTGTCACTTTTCCTTGCATAACTTTTCATTCACACACCTTGAGATAATTTTGAGAACTGGATCTCTAGCGAGCAACTGTTCAAACTCAGTAATTTGTTTCATGCTTAAGGAACAAATGTCCTCTAGGAACAGTTTATAGTGAGTGAATTATAGGCTTGTGAGATGTGAAAGGCTCACACAAACTTTGCTGGAAGGATAAAATTTGACCAGTGGAAGGTTTGATTGCCCCTTATTGTCTGTTCTAGTATTCATAATTCAGTAGTCTTTCTGTTTTTCTCCTATTAAAGATGCTGTTAGAAGCATTGATGGTAAAGCATAGTTGTGGATGAGTACCTATACTGTACTTATAGGGTTATCAAAGGACAGATGTGCTTCGTTTCTCTTTCTCTCAGACAACTTATTTTGTGGTGGTAGTATTGTACTTGTTAAATAGTTTCAAGTTAATAGGGCATCTTCCAAAGTAGAGCTTATATTTTTAAGTGTAATAAAATGTAGCCCTTTTACTCACGTTTTACCTTGGTGTGTTTTTACACTTTTTAAAAATATTAATTCAGTGTCCATGAAGTCTGAAATGTTAGTCTTAGAATCTGAAATACTTTATTTAGAGAACAGAAGTTCTCAGGCTGTTTCACATCTCAGACTGACGTTAGTGTTCCTTAACTTAAAGTGAAATGGGCTACCTCCATAAGTAAAAAGTAATTTCAGTTTTTAAACCCAGTCTAGTCTATTCCTTTTTCTTCAGATGACTAACTAGGGTGCTGAATGCCGCTTGGAAGATTTTGGATCAAAAACCTGTTAATCTTCATGTAATGAGTTAAATTTATGTTTTAGCCGTACAAAATTTTAACAGTTAACTTGCCTGGTAGTCACATTCAGAGTAAGAAGTGTTCTTCTTGTATTTGTGTTTGTAACAACAGATAAAAGCATGATCTTCAGAAGTTCCCTTGATGTTTGAAATTACTTGTTTCCAGAAGAGTCTAATGTGCACTCAAACATGCTGTGTTTGCACTCTCTGCAGTCTGAAATGTACATAGGCATCCCTGGTCAATTAGCCGTGAAGGAGGCTAAGGGTTTGAACATAGCAGTAAGGAATGGCCATTAGCAAATTACATTGTTAGCTTGCTCATACTAGAGTGTATTAAAAAATCTGGTAATTAAGGATTACACACAGAGAAATTTCTGAAAATGACAGGGGAAAAATATAGGGTTTGGGGATTTTTTTTTTGCTAGACATCTGGCACTTCCAGATGACATCATCTCTTTCAGAAGCATTGTCGGGAGAAGCAGTGAATGGTTGACTTCATTTATATTGTGATCTGGTTGTTCTGTGATGAATAGAAACCAAAGCTACTGAAAAAACACTTAGTTTGCTTTCTTGCTTTGAAATACCAAACAGTAAAGCTAACCCCAGAAAAAAGGTCTTATACTACAGATGAGTTCCCTAGATTTTTACAAGGAAGTTTTCATAGTGTTTTTAAGGTGGCCTTTTTTCACATTGGATTCTCTGTTATCTTCACATACATAACTCATCCCATCTGTATTTTATGCAATTTCATATAGTGAAAACTCTTTGCAGGATTTTGATACCTAGACACTTAGAAACGATCACAACTCTGTGTACTCTTTTCCATGTTTTGAACCAAAAAAGGGGATTTTTTCCTTCTGTTTGACCTTTCTTAAAAATATGTAGTGTTGAAGCTGGAGACCAAAGGAGTGCAAAAATTTCTCTCAAATCTTCGGAGGTTGTTATGGGCTAGTTGAAGTTAAAACTATTTTGCTTTCTAGCATTGGTGCCTGTGTTTTTCCCTTACCTAGATCCAGCAGATATGATGCCCTGCCATAGTTGTGAATTGCATTCACAACTTGTGATTTGTTGATACTTGAATAGAAAATAATGTAAATTATTTTTTTCCTATGTTAAATTTACTTGTAATTTATTGTATAGCTGTAAATGCTCATCATCCCCTGAAAGTATGAAAGATAGTAAACCAGAAATTGCAGTGAGCACTGTGGTAGCTCAGCATCATTGCCCTGACATCTACAAGGCTCTTCTTTTAGTCCCCTGCTTTCTAATACTTCCCACCACCACAGTCTTAAGCAGTGACATAGCAAAATCAGTAAGCAAGCTACATCTCTTGGCATGCTTTTTCTTCTTGGCATTGTGTTTTGTGTGGCTCTAATGTGAGAAAACCCCATAATTTCCAGCCTAGCTGGTTGGAATTCCCCCTGTCAGAGCCCAGACAGAAGATACCTTTGTGTGCAGAGATTTTGAGTCCAGGAGACATTGTTATGACCATTCTGTCTGACCTCATGAATGTAACTCCCTGGTTTACACTAGAACAGGATTGCTGGAATTGATTGAGGCTCTTCTGCAGCTAACTCAAGCACTTAGAGTTGTCTGTGGGCAAAGCTCCTCTGAGCCCTGGCCTCAGGCTGCCTCCAGAGGCAGAGCAGACCTGTCTCTCCCTGCAGTGCTGGTTGTATGCTCCTGGGGGAGCAGCCTCTTCCAGGTGGGCTCACAGAAGTCCTTGGTGTCTACACACGAATTGTGGTGTTGTCTCAAGCCCTCTTGCCTCTGCTCAGACAGCTCTGCCTGCTTTTTGAAATGGCTGAGCTACAGTTCTTTGGTCCATATATAGTGCCTCATGGTACCTGGGTTCCTAGTGTTCTTCATAATAACACTCTATATTATCTGTTGGAGTTGGGTAAGTGATAAAAGGTGGTTGCTTAGAAGGACAACATACCATAGCGCTTTCGTTGTCAAGGCACATCTTATTTTTGTTCTTGACTGAACTTCATTAGGGGATAATTTAATGTACTGTAAAATAGTATTTGAATATAAAATTCGCTGCTGTAAAATTGCTTTCCCTGACATGAAGTTGATAATTCTTACATAATCCAACTCGTTGATCTTCATGTAGTGAGCTAAATTAATGTTTTAGCTATCCGAAATTTCAACAGTGAGCTTACCTAGTGATCACGTTCAGAGTAAGAAATGTTGATCATCTTGAAATAATACAAAAACAGGCCTTCTTTATCAAAAAATGTTTTTATTTATAATCTGTCAGTCTTTCAATTATTCCTAAAATGCTTCTCAGAAAATTTTGTCTGAAGCTATTACCAGTTTTCACTCTAAATGACTGTTTTGTTACTAAATTTCAGAACAGCATGTACTACAAATAAGCCTGTTTTAAGAGAGGAAATTTGTAGCTAAATGAAGTGTATGAATAATATAAATATGGGTATTTTATATGTGTCACTGTATACATATAAAACATATTGCATTTGATATATATAGTTATATGGCATTTATGTATAATAGGTATCATACATAAAAGTAGATTATATTATCAACATAAAATAGACATAGTTAACTATGTTGCTTTATGCAATAGTATTATATTGTACCCAGAAACTGGGAGACTGAGAACTGGCTAAATGAAGAAAATTGTGAAGCTATGGATTTTGTATTTCATATTGAAGACACTAAAAGTACATGAGTACGTGAAGTACAAAAATACATGAAAGAATATTAATACAGTACATGAGTAATCATCCTATTCGTGTATGCAGATACCAGACAAAAAAATTCTTCAGCAATGCAGAGTGATTTTCTACAATATTTTAAACACTATTAAGGGTTAGATATAACTGTAGTGTTTGTATTATATTTTAGATATCTGATATCCATGTTACTGGAGAGTCAGAGGACATGTCTGCTAAAGAGAGACTGCTCCTGTGGTCACAGCAAACAACGGAGGGTTATGCTGGAATACGTTGTGAAAATTTCACTACCTGCTGGCGTGATGGAAGATTATTTAACGCCATCATTCATAAATACAGGCAAGTCTCTATTTATTCTCTTGGAAAATGATAATTACAGCATTTTAATGTACATAGAGAAAGGGCTCTGTGGTTTATGCCTGTAATAACACTGCAGCTGTGAAGATGACACTGACTCTTTCTTGGGTGATTTCCTGCTCATTGAAGCCAAAGGATGTCTCTTAGTATCTGCATGTCCCTTGTTCCCCAGAGGAGTATCTCAATGAATTCTTTGCATCTCTCATGGGCTATCTCCAAGTTGCTAAGAAGAATGTCCCTGGAGTTCAGTCTTGTCTACAGTCCCTTTTTGTCATACTGATATTTAAGTATAGATAGGGTAGAGGCAGAACCAAAGTCCAAAATTGCAGTGCTGGAGAAAGCTATGAACTACTGTATGACCTGGGATATATCTGAGATCCATAGATTCTTCCTTGACTTTATTATGACCCTGGAGTGGAGAGCTTCTTCAGTTTTTGTTCTTGAAGCTCAGATCTACTCTGAGATGCATTTTCTATAAAATGGCAGAGCATTCTCATGGAAAATATGACCAGCTGACTTGAATGTTCTCAGTCTGAGAAGGGGTTTGTGCTACTGTATGCTTTTGTGACTACAGTCTTACAAAGCTAAGCAGGCATTGTTAGAGCCACTGGTGGCTGTGACTAGAGGCTATAGGATACAACTATGTTAACTTAAAATGAAGATGTCTGCTGACAGGAGAGGATTTCTAATTCTGGGTTCTAAGTGAGAATAAGTCTCTCTTGACAGAGCTGACTTTGGCAATAAACTCATCAGAGGAACAAGATTTAATCATTGCAGTGCTCGGTGTTCCCTCTTGGTTGATGCGTCTCTCTTATTGTATGTTTTTTGGTTCTTGAAGTGAACAAGAAGGTTTGTGCCTTAGAGGACCATATGGGAGAGTGTTCTAGCCACTGTGCTGATTAGTGTGTACTCACTTGTCTTTCTCTGCTTTCTGGGTTTTATCATAGCACGTGTTGTTTGTACTTTATGCCCTAGAGCATATCTTAAGGAAGTTTAAGGGTACACAATTTCCTTGGTAAAATATGAAGAAATGTCCCTAGTAAAGCCAAATTTTGTGTGTTTTCATGCAGCTCCAGGGAACAGATTATTCTGTTCATGTATTTCCTCTTGTGGGACCGCTTGGCCAACCACAGAAAGAAGTCTAGACAGACACAACACACATACAGTTCTTGCAGGAATTAGAACACTGAAGTAAAATGGGAGACAAGTTGAGCAGGTGCAACCTTTTCCTCACAGGTTGTCTATAAAGGCTGTAAGCATCATGCACAGTGCTCAAAGTCCCAGAGAAGTTAGCTGTGGCAGCACAGAACTTGATGATAAGATGAAGCTGCATGTGAGTCAAAGAGGACTTTTTCTGGCTGTGCTTCTGTCTTGGGTAGCTGGTCAGGGCAGAGATGCATGCCAGCAAGAAAGTCTCTTTTAATAAATTGGCAAGACAAAAGAAAATAACTGGTGAAGGACTAGGCTGATTTACTTCAGGACAGAGCAGCCAAAAGAATGAACATAAAGTAATCGATAAAATAAACAATATTAAAGATACAGAGAGATTTGAGAGAAAAAAAGGAAGGAGATGGAGTTATAGAGATTCCATTAATGAGAAGGAATAATGGAAAATATTTTCCAGAGCTTCTTCAGACCTTTATACCTCTTACACAGCGCAGTGTAGCCTTTACAGCTCAGCAACTAGTAGTTATGATACAGATTAGCTAATAAATAGTGAAAAAGTGGAATTCTGTCCTCTGGCTGTGTGAATGTTAATGCCTTGGGATATGAATTGCTTTGCTGGAACAATGTTTCTGCAGTGTTGCTCTGTGTGTTTCATTCACAGTGTTTCAGTGGAGAAGCATAGGCACTTTTGATATGAGTGTGTTACACTAAGCAAGTGATTCAGTGCCTGAGGACCAGAGTCCCCATTTTGTGTACTTCTGTGCCAGTTTCCAATTAGCTTATCTTCTTTCTGTAAACATAACTTCTCCACCTAAGGATCACGTGTAGTTTCCAGGGAACCGTCCTTACTGGATGTGCTTTTGCTGTGAGAGGTTACGAGTTCTTGGATTCCATTTACCGATTAAATCAGGGATATTTTTCCACTGATTTAGTGAGTCTCTATGTTTCTTTCCTTTGCTGTTCTGAACCATTAAAGCAGAGATAATAATTTCCAGCTATTGCTCACAAGATAGGAATGAGCTTCCCAGTCAGTCATCTGATATTTTTAACTACAGTGTTTTACTCCAGAGAGCTCTTTTAAAGCTTGTTTTGTGTTCTGAGCAATAAATATGTTAAAAACTAAAAAAATCTGCACATTTCTGGTAGTGGTTCTCCATTTGTTCTCGTTGTTTGTTTTAGTAGCTCCCACTTCGTGGATCACAGGTGGTCTCAGGAGCTAGGCTGAGCATCCTGTGGATGCTGCCAGCTGGTGTGCTCCATCGGGTTGGATGACCAGATGTGCCTGTGTAGGCGGGATCATGTTGCTACCACTGTGGAGCACCTCCATGTGGGCACATCTGCCAGTTGTGGTGCAGTATGGCAGCTCCCCTGCACCAGGTATTCTGTGCTTGCTGGAGATACCTCTCCCGACAGAAGCACTATGCACCCTGGGCTGGCAGGGGTATCCACTCTCTGTGAATGGGGGACAGGGCTCTTCGGGTGGGACATGACAACTTCCAGTCCTGGAAGGGATTTAATTGGGTTCAGACTTAATTTTGAGGGCATGACATGTAGTGCTATGACAGCAATGACTATAAGGCTCAAATACTCAGGTGTGTATCTAGAATTGCAGTTATATTGAGTCACTGTAAACCGTATGTTGGACGGAGAGCACATGCTTACCCATGCCAGGGCACAGCAGTGGGGGCTCCTCAAGAATGTCTGTCAGGGCAGGACCTGGCAGCCAGGGCCTGTTCCACTGTCCTAGTCAGGAGCAGGGCAGCTGGGGGGGCACCAGGGCAGCCCCAGCCCTTGGAACTGGGGACCTCTATGGGGGTGTGCTGAGACTGGACCTGGCATGTGTGTTGCTCTCAGGTCAGTCCTACCCTGCAGAGGCCATAGCTCAGCTGCAGGCCAGAGGTGAGAACACCAACAACTCCCAGAGGACAGGAGCCATGCTGAACCTGGCTGCAGACAGGCAAACACCATGCTCACAGCCCTGACACCAAGGCTGAAAGGCCTTTTCTGGATGCACCATTGAGAACACAAGTTATACACGTCCAACATAATCCCTACAGTCAGTTATCCATGAGATAGGGAGAATGTCACTGTCAGGTGACAGGATAGGAGTGGCAGGTCATAATTACCTCCTCTCCAGGCATAAGTTATTTTCTTAAATTGCAGGTATGCACCAGCTTCAGGACTTCAGGAAATTGCTGAAGCTGTGAAGGGCTGGGCAAGAAGCTGGGCTGATTCATCCACCAGCAGGCAGGGAGCCTCTCCCTTTGGCAGAGCTGGCAGCCTGCCTGTTCTTAATAGTAGGTTAGAATTGTTTCTTTTTTTTCCTTTTTTTCTTTTTTTTTTCTTTTTTTTTTCCTGTCTTGACAGAGGATCCTAGCACCTTTTGGTGCAAGCCAGCTGAGATTTACAATGCAAAACTGTGGGAATAGTGCACAGATATGCCATACCTCCCTGCTCCCTCCAAGGGCCATGGGAGAAGCTGCATAAGGCTGGAGTTTCCCTGTCATGGCTAACTGTAATACACACTGCAGCATCTTGGCAGAGATTGGTGGTTCAATGGGTTCCTAGGTTCCTCCCTGTCTCCCTGTCCTTCCTGCACCCATAGCCATGCTGGCAGCATGGCACTTGCTCCCAGTGTCAAGCAAGGGATGTGGGCAGTGTGCAGGTGCTGGATCATGTGCACTGAAGTCAGTCACCTGCTCTCCTGAACAAGTGCAGTATATTTGTTTTCTATCCTCTTGAGCAGCAAGGGTTAGGTTGTTAGAGTTTCTATAAAGGCCTTCAGTTACTTTCTCTCTTACTTCTTTTAAGAGTATGAATGAATTGCATGAGTATGCATGAGTTACATGGTTAATTCCCTGGGAAATGACAGGGCTTTTCACTGGCCTTAAGAATTGCCTTCGTGGGGCTCCATTGCAGGACCTGGATTTGCTTTAGTCTTAGAATCACAGGATGGTTTGAGTTAGAAGGGACCTTAAAGATTAGCTAGTTCTAACCCCTCTGCTATGGGCAGGGACAACTTTCATTTACTAGACCAGATTGCTCAAAGCTGCATCCAGCCTTGTATTGAACACTTCCAGGGATGGGGCTTTTTTGGGCAACAGCTTCTCTGGGCAACCTGTTCAGTACCTCATCAGCCTCACAGTAAAGAATTTCTTCCTAACACCTAATCTAAATCTACTCTGTTATGTGGGAATAGTTGTTCTTACATAGAAAGACCAAATCAAATTATAACATTAAAAAGTGAGTTTTAATGCTGAGTGTTACTGGAGTTGTTAATGATATGATTTTATTTAAATATATCAGTTTTCACACTCTTTTTTGAACCTCCACACCTTTCTTCAGATATGTGATCAGGCCATTAAGTGAAAACAGCAGATAGGTCAGGAGATTCAAGAATATGCTGTGTGTCTTATCTGTTATATCATTTGCCTCTTATAGCTAAATTTTTCAATGAAGACGTGTTATTTGCTTCAATATGTTGTGTTGGAAGAAATCTGATTTCAGGCAGTTTCAAAAAGTACATGATGTCAAGCCATCATATCATATCATATGCAGCAAAAACTTGTAAGCCAGACTTGGGGGCAGACTTTAATTAGTATGTAATGCCCAGAATTTTCTGGAGATACTGTCATCTACACCACAGGATCTTCATGCAGCTCTACCATCTCATGTATTTCTTGTCACTAGGCTGTTTTAGGTAAATACTCCTGATTTGTGTTTTCATTTTTTTCTGTACATGCCTTCTGCCTAGGAGGAAGAAACACTAATTTCTTTAGAGCTGTATCCCAGTTATATCCTATATATATAGAAAAAGCTTATGTCTATAGAGAGTGAAGGCTGCTCTTATTTGAAGCAGGAGCCAGATTGGAACTAGTAATCTGAGTTATAGATCTACCTTATGCTTTGCAGGCGCTTTTATTTTAAAGCAAAGCAAATTCAAATAAAAAGTTATACCAAAGTAGCAAAATAGGGTTTTTTTGATCTCAGCCTGCCCTGAACCTTTGGTACATAAGGACTAAGGGAAATTTCAGTTAAAAAGTGTCTGAAAATAGAATTTAAGAAATAGCAAAAATAATAACTGTAAGATTTACAGTTAAATGGCACCTGTTGATACTTCATTAAGGACAATGGCTATTGATATTCAGAAAACAGACATGGTCATGGACAAGCTTATCTTACTTACTAAAGAAAAGAGTATGGAGGACAGGAAAAGAAGATTACTGTCATACATGTATGTTTTTTGAAAAAATGTGTGCACTATGTAAATTTTATTTTTGTATTCTCACAATTTTTATAATAAAGAGGTAATTTTGCTTTAAGCATTTACAAAAGGAATTCCAGCAATATGGTCTTTCTGTTCTTTTGTAATCAGATAATAGTATTTAATAAGTAGCCTTATTGGTCCCTGTGTGGTGAAAAAGCATCTGTTCAGGAAGCCCTGCAAGCTTAGTTCCCAAACAAAGCATGTTTTTTAAATTCTAGTCACAGTTGTTAGGTCTGTTCTAGTAAATGAAGCGGGTCTGGCCCCCCTTCTCTAGCCCTAAGGGTAAGTCGTACCGAGGAGCTTGTGCCTGCATGGCTGCACGCTCCCTCTGTTCCCCAGACAGGATGCAGCCCCTTCAGAGTGTTGTCCTTTGAAATGGGCTGAGGAGAGTGTGGTCACAATGGGCCATGGTCGTGTTGTGGGAAGGATTAGTAATTAGAGGTCATGGGCCCTTGACCTGGCTTCTGTACACTTTAGCATTGATGTGTTCAATTGTGTCTGGCCTTCTGGGTAAGTGTCAGCAATCACACGAATTGTGAAAGACTATTAGGAGTAATAGGGGCTAAACTGTACTTAGGTTGGGCAACAGTCTGACAAGCAAATAGGACTATAGTATACACATGAAATGTTTAAGACAAGAAACAAGGTTCAAGGCTTGCTGAGACCTCATGCAGACAGTTATCTACAAATATTGACACCACCTAACAAAAATTATAAGTATTAGAAATGATGCAAGAGGGAAGTTGGTAATAGAGTTTAAAGGGGTACATTTTGATCACAAGAAAAATGTTTTTTACTATATTCTTAAAGAAATGCAGGGATCTGATCCAGAGGAGTCTTTGCTACTGGAAGACCTTAACAATGCCAGTAGTTTAAGTTGCATACAGTTTAGAGAGTGAGAGAGGAGGAGATGGGCTACTATTCCTGGACAAAATAGGACAGAGGCTAACAGTGAATGCAGCATGGAAAGAGTGTAGATACACCAAGTGCTTCACGTGGGAGGAAGAGGAATAGAAGCTGCAGTGTGTTCCCAGAGGAAGCTGCAGTGTGACAGCTTCATAAATGCAAAATAAAGTGAAAAAGACAAATTTTCCAGGGACACAGGGCTTTTCTTTTGAAATATTGCTATGCTAACTCTGTATACTTTCAGAAATACTAAGTGGATGTTTTTCAGAGCGTGGTATAGCAGGGACCAAGCTAGATTCCTGCCTGGTAAATAACTGTTCTGATTTGGAACAAGCTGTTTCAACCTTACCCAGGATGATTTGCCATGTATGTATAGTTAGTTGAACACTAAGCTCCTGGCTGGCAGTGCATGTGGCATCCCTCTGATGTCAAAACATGTTGCAACTGATCAGGTACTGACATGAATACATTCCTTAAGGGGAGGGATGGTAATACCTCAGTTTGCAGAAACATGTTTAACACCCTTGGGGACTGAATGAGAAAGAAACTAAATATTGCACAGTGTCGAGCCTTAGAATGCTAGGGGATATGTTTTAAATAAAGAGATTAGTTGGGTCTGCTAGTTTTGGCTTGCTGTTTTGTGAATTGTAATTTATTGTTATCCAGCTTTAACAAAAAGAAAATGTGAGTTTGGTTGTGTTGCTCTCCCGTATCCCTCACCTCATTGTTGAGAAGTGTGGTTCTTACTGCTTTCAACAGTTATTGTTATGTATAAGAAACAAACTTGGCATTATGGATTGGCAATCTGGGAAAAAATAAGATGCATTTAGGATGCTTGACATATTGACGAGTAGATATGCTTTTAATATTACTTGTCCGAGTATATTTCTAAGGGCTTTAGAAATAGCAAGTTACCTCAGCTGCAGTTTAGCTGGATGCTCTCTGAAGAATTCTGTGATGGCTGTATTAAAATAGTTTTGGAAGCATGCCTGCTGTTTTAACATCTTGTGTTGTGGTGGTGGTTAGCCTTAGTGGGTATTAGACGGAAGACTTCCAGTCAGTTGTGTTGATTAATTTCAGATCTGGACTTAAAGTGATCCCTGTATATATTGTGTTGGATCCTACTACTAAGTAGCAGATGAATAACAGTTTTCTTTTTGCAGTAAAAGAACAAAAAAATGTTGGGATGAAATCAAAGCTTTTCTCTTGTTTAGGCCAAATGGGAATAAAGTGAAAAGTAAAGCTTTGGATTGAAAGGCCAGTTTTTTATTCGGGTTTCATGTGTTTCTAACTCTTGGTTTGGCAAAGATCAAGACATCTAAGGGTGTCAGAAGTCTTTATCCAAAAGGGTATGGTGTCTGAGCAGTAGTGGCAAATGTGGCCATGGTAAATCACAGAGAGAGAGGTCTTCTGTTAATGCCTTTGGCAAATTTCTGGCACATGCAGAAATTGTTGCCTCCGAGGCAGGATGGCACAAGTAGCCTTTAGAAAATCATTTGAACTCCTTGCAGTACCTTACCCTTCTTCCTTGTTGGTGACTGTATTAATCCCACTGGGAAGCCAGTGTGTCAAGCAGTTGCTGCTGTGGTCTGGAGGGAGGATTCTCAGGATGCAGAACAGAAAAATAATTTGGCTGAGTTTCTTCATTGTCTTTTTCGTATTCAAACATTCCAAGGAAAGGTACATTATTTATGATAATTTCTGTAGATTGCACAGTGTGGGTTGAGGTTAACAGCTATAAGCCTATTTAAATTTTATCATAGTTAAAAAATTGGCAAAGTTACTTTACCATTTCTGGTTTTGTAATGACAGAAACAGGTCTTAGTACGAAGAGAATTTAAAATCTGTTTTTAAAGATGGTGAAAGAGCTGACAGATCCTTTCTAGTTTTATTCATGAGTGTCCTGAGCTTGAAATCTGCATTGCAAACTTACTGCCAAGTTGTGATTAGGGTTTGTTTTGCATGGCTAAAGCTGAACTCCACATTTAAGTAATAGATCTTTGATATTACAATGCCTCAGTTATGTCTTTTTCTAAATTAATTGGTATGGCAAGTTACAGGTAAAGTTTTGCAGTTCTAATGAAGGTGAGACAAGAGGCTTCATTAGGTTTATTAAGGTCACTGCTTGTCAAATCAAAAGCATGCACAACGAAAGGAATTCCTTCAATTATCTGTATATATTGTTACGGGCTAAATCAATAAGTTAGGATACCTGATGGCTTTTGTTTCTCTTATTTTTAGTGTAGTTAAAACTTGAACTCTTTTTCTGTTGGAAGTCTCGATGTAATATGTTGGGATGCCTGAAGAACATACAGGAAATGTATCTGTAAATACTATGCCCTTATTGCACTATCACTGGCAATACTTTTTTCAGATTTATTAATTTTATCTGAAAATTTATATGAAAAATTGTGAAAAAATACACAGAGGAGAGCTGAAGAGTTCAGATCACGTGAGAATTTTTCAGCTCTTGGGTGAATATGAAGGCATTATTGTTCATCTTTATAGAAGTGTTGAGTGAAATCTGTAGAGACACATAAAATCTTGTATAGTTCAGGCAGTTCTGTCACACCAACCCAAGAGAAGATAAAACCAAAAAGAAGATACAAGTCATAACGATCACGCAAAATGGATTAACACAGTATGTTATTGAGGCTGAGGACCTGTGGAACTTATAAGTATTTGCCATGTACTGGAACAAACAATATGCAGAATTGTTTGCAGTAGCATGCTTTTTGGTTTATCACAATTGAAAGGATAAAACTTTCCTATAATTACAGATTTTAATTAAAAAACTTTGATTTTCCTTGAATTCTGTAGTGTTGTCATGATGACACTGCTCAGCTTCACCCAGTGGTTTGATGTATTGGGCTAATATTTATATGACCCTGTCATGTGTTAGTTGAAGATGTTATTGTAAAGTCTATGGTTGAACAGTCCTTTTAGTCTCATGTTTGAGGTTACATAAAGTACTTTCTATGTCTTGCCCTCATAAAGTATGTTTCTAAACAGTCATAAAATACTTATGTAAATTACTTCAAATAGTTTGTGTCAAGTAGCCAAGATAGAAGGGTTTTGTAGAGAACTTTTAACTTGTTTTCATCTTTAAACTTCAACTCACTGTTGAATGGTGAGCTACCAGGTCTGACATACCATGCTTCTCTGTAATTACTGTAGTAAAACTTTGGTAGTCTTTTTGAATTTGTTTCATACTAAATGAATGGGAAAGTCTACAGGAAGCCCTAAACAAAACTGCAGTAATCAAATCCAGTTAAGAAATTCTGAGTTTGAAATATACAGCACTGCTTTATTTTTCTGTGTCAGTTTCAAAGCATGTGTGTTCAGTGAGAAAGCACACTTCATGACAGGTTTGCAGTTATATAAACTGCAAACCTGATAAACTCTTTCTTGGTAAAATTAGTGGATTTGGCTGGCTCTGAAGGAACTCTGATTCTGGACAGCTTGCTATGTAGGTTACATTGGATGTACGGGTCAGATTTCCACTAACTATAATGAAATGCGTGTAGACATTTTCTTGTAGACACCTATATTTAGGTGTCTGGATATGGAGCTGAATCTCACAGCTTTTTACTTTCATCATCGTCATATCTATATGTAATAGAGACCTTGTGATGTTGGAGAAGCATAAAAGCTGGAGGTTCTCAAGCCTTTCTTTGTTCTTTCTTGTTGTGTCTGGATGAATTTGTTAAAAGGAACCAAAACCATTCATAATAAAAGAGAAAGTCTATAGTTATATATCTTGTGATTGTGCAAGGCTGATTACTGATGATCAGACCTGTTGTCATGGTTTTACCACAAATTTCGCTATTTTGGACAAGAGATTCTGAGAGAAGCCACAGACACACCCCAAGCACACAAATATCACAGTTTATTTTGTGCACACACAAAATCCGACAAATAAAGTGCGACAAGACAGACAAATTAAGTTTCCCAGGGCCCGTGTTGGGATGAGGACGCTCTGGAAATAGTGCTTGTCTCTCTCTGGGCTCCTGTAGAGACGCCGGTGTAATTAGAGAAAGCACACGGCTGATCTGAGGGCTCTCCAGCAGCGCGAGCTTCTGCTCGGGTGTTTACTGAAGAAAAACACTCAAGAAAGTTAGAAACCGTGGGCACCCNGAGGTCCCGGTCTGTGCATGTGTAGATGGGCCTAAGGGAGCCGGCCTCTTCTGTGATTGGTCGGCACCCCAGGGGCCCACCCTGTGCGCGCAGCAGCTCACGGGAAGACACCGCAGCCAGCCGGCAGATACACGTGCGCTGGGACGGCATATCCAGTGATGGCGGCCGCCGCCAGTGCCACATGCTAGTTGGGTCCGGCACCAGCCCGCGCAGGGCCCTGCCCTGGTGCCGCGCGGTCGCAACACCATTCGGCCATGGCCCCAGTGCTGCGCGGCCGCGATGCCATGTGGTCTTGGCCCCACGGGGTGGCTCTTGTGCCCGCGGCCTGGAAGCGATGCCGACCCACAAGCCGGAAGCGATGGAGACGCCACAGGTACTGGGGTGCGCTGACAAAATGGCGGCGTCCAGCCAGGATCACCGCGCTCCAGCGCCGCTGCCGCTGTCGCCGCCGCCGGTGCAGCCCCGCCGCTGGCCCCGCACTGGCCACGCGGTTGGTCCACGCAGTCACCACTCTGACTCGTGGCCTGTGCTGCCCCCGCTGGCTTTTCCAGGGTCGGTTGCGTCACCACACTGGATGCCTTGCGACGCCCGCTTGGCAGAACGCTGGACCGCCCAGAAGCCCTGGGCTCACGTGATCCACCGGGCTCAGCCTCCCTGCGGCTCGGACTGCAGGCACAAGCCACCGTGCCTGGCTCGGGTCTCCAAACCCCCGCCCTGGCTCCGCGACCCCCTCAGCTCCCACCCCGGGGTTCCGACGCCCGAAGGGGGGGTGGCCCCGGCGCCGCGAAAGCACAGAGCGCCAGGCACCTAGCCCCAGGGCGAGGGAAACGACCTGCATGCCCCCCTCCGCGGAGGTGCCTCCCCCTGTGGCTCCCTCGGGGGAGCGCCCGCCNAAAAAAAAAAAAAAAAATTGAAAGGGAAGAAACAAAAACAACCCTCCTCCCCGAGGAAGAAAATCCACCTCCTAGGAATTCACGAGGAAGAATGCAATTCCGAGAAAAAGGAAGTCCACCCCTCCAAAAGAGAAAGAAGAAAAAAAAAAGAAGAAAAACCTAATAATGGAAAAATGTGATCAAAAAGAAAACAGCTCCTCCCCCCAGGCAATGCTCACCAGACCACCGCAGCGGAAATCACCTACCCGACCTCCACGCGGCCGTTAGTCCCAGTGACGACGAGAAGCGATGTTACCACTGCCATGTCCAAACCCGAAGAGAGAGAAAATGGTGGCCGTACGGCCCTTTTATAAGGAGGTCCCGGTCTGTGCATGTGTAGATGGGCCTAAGGGAGCCGGCCTCTTCTGTGATTGGTCGGCACCCCAGGGGCCCACCCTGTGCGCGCAGCAGCTCACGGGAAGACACCGCAGCCAGCCGGCAGATACACGTGCGCTGGGACGGCATATCCAGTGATGGCGGCCGCCGCCAGTGCCACATGCTAGTTGGGTCCGGCACCAGCCCGCGCAGGGCCCTGCCCTGGTGCCGCGCGGTCGCAACACCATTCGGCCATGGCCCCAGTGCTGCGCGGCCGCGATGCCATGTGGTCTTGGCCCCACGGGGTGGCTCTTGTGCCCGCGGCCTGGAAGCGATGCCGACCCACAAGCCGGAAGCGATGGAGACGCCACAGGTACTGGGGTGCGCTGACAAAATGGCGGCGTCCAGCCAGGATCACCGCGCTCCAGCGCCGCTGCCGCTGTCGCCGCCGCCGGTGCAGCCCCGCCGCTGGCCCCGCACTGGCCACGCGGTTGGTCCACGCAGTCACCACTCTGACTCGTGGCCTGTGCTGCCCCCGCTGGCTTTTCCAGGGTCGGTTGCGTCACCACACTGGATGCCTTGCGACGCCCGCTTGGCAGAACGCTGGACCGCCCAGAAGCCCTGGGCTCACGTGATCCACCGGGCTCAGCCTCCCTGCGGCTCGGACTGCAGGCACAAGCCACCGTGCCTGGCTCGGGTCTCCAAACCCCCGCCCTGGCTCCGCGACCCCCTCAGCTCCCACCCCGGGGTTCCGACGCCCGAAGGGGGGGTGGCCCCGGCGCCGCGAAAGCACAGAGCGCCAGGCACCTAGCCCCAGGGCGAGGGAAACGGCCTGCATGCCCCCCTCCGCGGAGGTGCCTCCCCCTGTGGCTCCCTCGGGGGAGCGCCCGCCTGCAGGCACGCCCGACATCCACCACCGCCACCGCGGCCCTCCCCGCTCAGGGCCGGGGCTTCCCCCGAATACCCCACCGGCCAGCAAGAGCTCATCGGATGCCACCCGCGGGGCTCCAAACGGGACCGAGCAGGGAAGGGGAGAAACGATTTCCATTCTTCGACCCACGACACCTATCTTGTGCATTAATCTATGCAAATGTTTTTCTCTGGGCATCTCCACTTAATAATGGTGTAACTGTAGTTTGGAAGTCCTGCTTGTCTTTTGACTGACTGTTTCCTCTGAAGGACAGCTGCATCCAATTCTTCATTTAGGTGCTTTATTACACTTAGGTCCATGATGTATCTTTCATGTTTAGTTTTCTAGTTTTTCTACTCAAATTTGTTTTGTGAGTAATGGGCAAAACTATCCATCTAGCAGAGCTAAGAGCCCCAGAACCAGTGCCAAAGAGCTTCAGGCAAGAAAGGTCATCTGATTCAGACATCTGGACATCTGGTTTGAAACTTAACTTTTGCTCATTGCAAAACGTGCTTGATTCTACATATAAGCTGGTGTAAACACTCTTTGGCATTTTTTGAAACTTTGTTGAGGGGGAGGTTAAATGGTAGGTGTAACTATGTAGTAGGTTAAATAATAGATTTTGCTTCATCATCTCATTTTTGTTTTACCTGAACATTTCCTTTCTTTGCAATGATTCTGCCATTAACCAAAATCTCTAGAATGGGTGATAATATATTTCTTGTCCTCTCTCCTGAAATATATGTTGAATCCTATAGCTTTCAGAAGCCTCTCTATTCTTGTGTTTTTTCAAATTTTATTTTATGACTCTGTATTCTGGCATGGTCTTTAATTTGTTCTAGTAGTCTTCCCATCCCTGAAAAATGCATGAGTCTTTCTGGTACCCAACCTTTTCATTTGTCTGTGAACAATGAAACAAAAAACTTGTTTAATTTTTATAAGCATTTTCTAATTACAGCAGTGGAAAAGCTAACTGGATTATAGTGATGTGATGCACTCTGCTCTGCATATTCAGTTATGTTTTCTTTGAGTGTTCTGCTTGAAACTCACTATATTAGTATTTCCACTAAATATAAGCCAAGAATGAAATATCCGTTTAATATCAGGTATTACTCAGGCAATGTGAATTACTCTTCCAAGTTAAACATTGCTGTTACTTGGGCAACTGTCATCCCAGAACAGTGAGAAGGATGCAATTTTTCATCACTGACTGGGAAAATCAGAGTTCAGTTAAACATCTTTTTCCATTTTGAGATAAAAAATCACCCTCAAATCTCATCTTTTATTTTAACAGGCAAATATTGTAGCTGCTAGTTTGGCTCGTTAACTGTTTTGCTATGTATTAAGATCTACATGTACGTAACTTTATTTATTATGCACAACTCTTTGACTTCAAGTTGTCTTTGCAGAATAGAAAACCTGCATTTGACCCATGTAACTTGCATTTAGAAACCCCTTTATTTCTTTATGCTGTTCTACAGATGTTGTTTGCCTACTTCTCTTTGTGGTGCTAGTTATTTGTTTTCTTGAGTTGTTCTTAATTTTGTGAGCTTCCTAATTGAGGTGGTATTAATCACACTTTTTTTCCTCACTTCTGATACAACTTTTGTCTGATTTTTAACACCTACACTAAGATCTCGAATGGCAAGTAGCAGTCTTTTTATAAATGAAAAGATTAATGACTCTCATTGTAGAGACCAAACCCCTTGAATTAGGTTTGGCTGCAGCAGAACCATCTTATTTGCATGGAATGTTCCAACTCAGCTGGTGTTTGGGATGTTTATATGTGTGTTTTCATGGCAAGGCCCCAGCCCACTGAAAAATCTGCCATAAGATTACTCACAGTATTATGACAGAAGGCAGAGTCATTGCATGTTACTTAAAGTGCATTTAATTTAATTTGTTCTTGGTTATGCATAAAACCACTTAATAGTGCTATGCAAGTTGAAAAAAAATGTTTATAATACATGACAGATAGGTTCTACGAAACTCATGTGTTTTCTTTACAGCCTTGAAAAATGAAAATGTTTGCCATGATGGATGATGCTTTTAAATCTATTATTTACTTCAACTAAGACAATTAAATAAATGTGTAGTAGAAGGATACTCATCACAACAGCAGTTTCAACAGTTAGTAGTATTGCCAGTTAGTGGACAGGTGCCTCTGCAAGCTTACAGCACATAGAAATGATATTTTTTTCTAATTTAAATTGAGAAAAACAAACAATATTCAACAAAAGGAACAATGTGGCAATTATTGATTTTCTGAGAACTGTTTTTTGGATGCATTTTTCTCAGGCTAAAAAGTCTTTTACTGAGCTCTGGGAGGTAAGTTCCCTTTCCTGTGACTTTTTCTCTTTACTCTTTGGGAAGAGGCAAGGGTGACCTGCAGAAGGGCAGACTCCAAGGCCTGAGCAGGATGCACTTGCCGTGGCCACTACCAGGTGCTTTAGCATTCTAGTCATAGTACTTGTGTTTTCTCTTCCACAAACCACGAGTGGACTTGTTCTCAGTCAGCTGAGGAGCCTTCTGCTGGCTTCAAAAAACCAAAAGCAAGCACTGTCAGGATAAACACGAATTCTGTAGTATTTTCTTGATGATCAAGACTTTAAATAAATATAAACCAACTAATATAGGTCAGTGTGCTATGTGCTAAGTGTATAATTATCTGAAAATAGCAGTATTCATTGCAATTTTCTTATGTTCTTAAAGGGGAACTGGAATAACCCTGTGCTGGTAGGAGTTGCAGGGAGGGGAAAGTATGTTAAAACGATGGGGAGTCATCTCACAGAGTAGGCCCTTCTTCAGCTGGGGGGTAAAGCCAAAGCACCAGTGTAAAATGATGTATCATGGTAGAGCAGTTGTTTTTATTGATTTTGCCACCCATATCACACTGAGAAAAACGTTCCCTCTTCCTCATCTAAATGAAAGCTTTATTCTGAGGAGATTATTGTGTCAGTGTCTCTGTAGTTTGCAGCTCATTTTCTGGAAATAGTCAAGGCCTTTACAACTTGTCCTTTCATGTTCTAAGAGCTGGCAATCGAACATGCAGCGTAAGAGATTATTCTTGGGACATTTTTATCAAGTGTGAAACAAATGTAAAGAAGGTCAGAGGAAAAAATACCAAACCAGCAGTATTACACTCACAGAAACCTGATTCTTTTTTTCAAAATTGCTGTTAAGGCAATCATTATTACTCATACCATCTCCATTATTGTGGCTGAAACAGGAGTGCTCAGTTTTCTAATATTGTCTTTTATTTTTCTTGGATTTTCTGTGCTGCTAAGAGCAACAGATGATACTGGTTTTGCTGTGTTGTTTTTGTTGCATTGAAATTCAGAGAAGAATAGTGTGAGCTTGATCACGCTCCCACTAAGCATATTGGAAAGGGAAAGTCTCACTGCTTTAGGAGGATTATATTGCACCACTTTAGTGTTATTATTAATTAAATATTCTTTCAAGACATAATGGGTTCAGTGTTACTGTCTTGTAGACTTGTCTTCAAAGAGCACAGGGAAACCAGTGATTCTAAATGGCTGGAAAGAGATAGATTTTGATTTACAGTGCTCTTGTAATTAGTTCAAAGACAAGCTGGCATTGAGTTTCCCAAAGTTGATACCATTTTGTTATCAAGAGAATTTGGGATGTTGTGAACTGAAATGTTATCATTCATTTTGAACAAATAAAAAAACTGAATTTGTCACTAGAAGTTGTATGCCATATTCTTTTCTTTTTTTTTTATTTTTAATTTTTTTTTTTTATGAGTCTGGTTTTCAGTTGCATAGAAATTCAGTAGCAAAGGTTTCAGACCCTTGTGTCTCTTGCTGGGATGAATTTTTGCTCATCATCTTTGAAAGTCCCTACTTCCATTTTGGTGTTATGGCTTAGAGAATTCCCAGTGTTGAAAGAGGTAGAGAGTAACACACACTGGCCTGAGAATTATAAGATCTTAAGGCCAAGTCCTACATAGCAAACTTAAAAGGCCAGTATTAGTCTGTCCTCCTCTGAAGAAGAGGAGACTGAGGGGAGACTGTGAGCGGAAGGGGACGGCAGGAAGTGATCTCTTCTCTGTGATGACCAGTGACAGGACCCAAACGAATGGCCTAAAGTTGTTCCAGGGGAGGCTTAGGTTGAATATTAGGAAAAGGTTTTTCACCCAGGGGGTGGTTGGGCACTGGCTCCCCAGGGAAGTGGTCACCAAGCCTGCCAGAGTTCTAGAAGCATTTGAACAATACTCTCAAGTACATGGTGTGACTCTTGGGGATTATCCTGTGCAGGGCTAAGACTTGGTGATCCTTGTGGATCCCTTCCAACTCAGCATATTCTGTGATTCAAGTTTTATTTATTTAATTATTTATTTATTTATTTATTTAAAATAATAAAGTAGTGAAGATGATACAGGACTGTCACAGGATAATACTTATGGGCCTTGAAAATGTTTATAAGTAAGATTGACTTAAAGCATTAAAGCAAATGTATTGTGGCTGGTAATGGACTTTAGCAGGATGAAGGTGTGAATGGGGCTGAGAGTTTTCTATAAGAGAACTGGCATTTGAATGCCATTTGAAGAAGACTTCTTTAAAGCTCAGCAGGAATAGGTTGAAGTGACTAAACTTTGTTACTGTGTGAGTTCTGACACATGCTAAAGAATTTGTTGCAGAATGACTAAAAACTTTTAAAAGCGGTAGAAATTAACTCTACATAAAGGAGAAAAATGAATTTAACCCCCAGTTAGCCATGGAAAGGGCAAGGCATCATATTTCAGTGGCAGTGCACATGAACAAATATTCTATATTCAAGATATTTCTTATATTTTCTAAGAAAATAGAGATTTATATAAGAGAAAGCTAGAAACTTTACCTTGTAGATAAAGAACTGGTAAGTGTTATAGTTGCCTTCTGCTTGTGTTTCTTAATTAGCAATGACCTCAGCTTTTTCACCTGATTTTAGTAAAATCCTTTCATAATGAAAACTCTTTTACTGTCCATCCATGCTCTTGGTTTGATTTACCAATACAGCAGTAATTTAAAACTGATAAAGATTTATAATCAAATGTTACTGTTTTTATTTGACAGGCCGGACCTGATAGACATGAATACCGTTGCTGTTCAAAGCAACCTTGCAAATTTAGAGCATGCTTTTTTTGTAGCAGAAAAACTTGGTGTTGCCAGACTTCTGGATCCTGAAGGTAAGAGAGCTGTAGAAGGCATTTTGCAAAACACCTAACATGAAAATAAAATCCAATCTGCCTGCAGGTTGTAGCATATTTGCAGGCATTCTGTGTGATAAAGCACTATTCTGTCTTGCTCTTTTAGATGTTGATGTTTCCTCACCTGATGAGAAGTCAGTAATAACTTATGTGTCATCACTTTATGATGCATTTCCCAAAGTACCAGAAGGTGGTGAAGGCATCAGTGCAAATGTAAGTAGGAGAAAAATACTTGTGCAATATGTGAGCTTCATTAATAAAATTCTGAATTTCAGATCTACAATGTTAGCTAGATCTTCTGTAGGACTGCTGTCAGACTTTTTTTGAAGTGATTTTTCTAGTGATTTTAGAGTCTTAACTATTTCATGTTGTGGACATGAAAATATTTGTTCAAAGAGATTAACTAAAACCAATATGCCTGAATTTTACACAGAATTAACAAGAGATCATCAAGTCCAACCTATTACCTAACTTATCGACCTTCCCATCATCTAAACCATGTCACTGAGTGTGCCATCCAACCTTTTCTTAGACACATCCAGGAACAGTGACTCCACCACCTCCCTGGGCAGCCCATTCCAATGGGAAATCACTCTCTCTGTGAAAAAGTTTTTCCTAATATCCAGCCTAAACCTCCCCTGATGCAACCTAAGACTGTGTCCTCTCATTCTGTCATTGGGGGCCTGAGAGAAGAGACCGACCCCTGCCTGGCTACAACCTCCCTTAAGGTAGTTGTAGAGAGCAATAAGGTCTCCCCCAAGCCTCCTCTTCTCCAGGCTAAACAACCCCAGCTCCCTCAGTCATTCCCCATAGGGCTTGTGCTCCAGTCCCTTCACCATCCTTGTTGCCCTTCTCTGAACACATCCCAGTGACTCAATATCTTTCTTAAACTGAGGGGCCCAGAACTGGGCACAGTACTAAAGCTGCAGCCTAACCAATGCCAAGTATAGGGGAAGAATAATTTTCCTGGTCCTACTGGCGACACTATTCCTGATACAGGCCGGGATGCCATTGGCCTTCTTGGAGCCTGGGCACACTGCTGGCTCATGTTCAGTCTTCTATCGACTAGCACTCCCAAGTCCCTCTCTGCCTGGCTTCTCTCCAGCCAATTTGGAGAAGGATCAAGTCAAAGTTCTTACTTTTCAGTCAGGGACCTATGAATTTTGCCTCTCTGATTCTTAACAATTTGAAGTTTACTAACCTAGAAAATACTGTATTTTCATGGGAAATTATTTAGGACCAAAACTGAAGAGTGAAATTGTATATTTGGAAACTTGAAGTGATCTGTAATGAGTAAGTAAATATGGTTTCAGAACTTCAGGATTTCCACATTTTTTCTATATGAGTGAAGACCTCAGTCTTCAAAGCTAAAGCAGAAATGAGCTTTCAGATGATTTTCATCTATTCTGTAATCTGGGTTTTGCTTTGGCAGGATGTTGAAGTCAAATGGGTTGAATATCAGAATATGGTGAACTACCTCATGCAGTGGATCAGACATCATGTCACGATAATGTCTGACAGAACATTTCCCAACAATCCTGTGGAATTGAAGGTGAGGTGTGGTGGCTTAAAGTTCTTTTGGGAATTACACTTAATCTTACTGACTGAAAGCATGCTTTAACTAATTATGTGCTTGTTGATTTATAGCATCAAAGCAACCCTAGAACAGTACTGCTTCTTAACCTTTCCAAAGTACAATACATTACTAACATCTGAACAATCAAAAGCAAATCTTTAGCTTGTCACTGTTTGTTTGTTGTGGAATTCTAGTAGAATAGTATAAAGGTAAGCTTGTGAAGAATTTTAGGAGAGGGTTTATAGAATAAGGTTATATTCACTCTAAGTTGATGATTTTTTTTATGTTTCTTAGGCACTTTATAATCAGTATCTACAGTTTAAAGAAACAGACATTCCACCAAAGGAGACAGATAAATCAAAAATTAAACGTCTTTATAAACTGCTAGAGGTACGTTTTAACATGCCTTGAAATGTATAGAAGTTCCCTTTCTGTGGCTTAAAATAACAACTATGTATGAATTGTTAAGGTCTGGATAGAATTTGGACGCATCAAACTTTCTCAAGGCTACCATCCAAATGATATAGAAAAAGAATGGGGAAAACTCATTATTGCCATGCTGGAAAGAGAGAAGACCCTTCGGCCTGAAGTGGAGAGGTATGTTAGTGGATGTTTGACAGACTTAGTAAATATATCTTCTGTTGTCTTAACCCATATTGAAATTTAGAAATACTTTCTTCCCTGATAACATTCACATAATTTTAATAAATCAAGTAATTCTTCTTTTGTTAAAGGCCTGAAGTTCTTTGCTTGCTTCATAGAGGCAGGTCCAGACAGAAATAACTTCTGTGATCTCAGATAGTCATGATAAGCAGTATCTGGGCCTCAGACACAAATATATTGTCCTTGTACAAATATTGTCCTTTGTCCTTGTACAAATATAACGACCTTTCTTGTACAGTTAGACAGAGCTGGATTTGTATTACTTCAGTGTCTCATATAAGCATCTTCCTTATCCTTTACATGAATTGTTTATTTCACTTGGTGCACAACATTGTGGCCTAACATTCTGTTCAGAGGTTGTTTAAGAGATAGTTGTACTCAAGAGCACACAAAGTGCTTAGATATGCAGAATACATAGTGGTCTTCCATGGTAGTGTTTTGTACATCGCTAATAACATACTGAGCATGATTAGAATCTTGAAGCAGTCTGACAGCATTTTTGCTTTTTAATAGTATGTCTTAAGTTCTGTGGCAGACACGGTTGCTATCCATTCATTAATTAAAAAAACTCTTAAGTTAAATGATTTTTTGTGCTTCTGCTTGTGGGTAGATATAGACACCTGGGTCTGGATTCATTCTGCTTAACTTTAGACATTCAAAGGAGACACCCGAGATTTGAATCACTTTCTAGATAATTCTGTCACTGACTTTCTGGTGACAATATTGTGTTCTCTCTGGCTTGGGTACTTGAAACTATGAACAATCCAGACAATTGTATAGGAAGTCCTCAGAAGCAGGTAGATTTCAGCCAGAGAAGATCCCAAAGACAGTTAAAGTTGATTAAATATGTATCATGCTTACAAAAGCAAAAGTATGGCTGAAACAGCAGATTCAGTGTGAGATGCTGATTCATAGCACTGTACTATGGAACAAGTTCCTATAGAGGAATATAAAGTTGTTCACACAATACAGAATTACTCCCTTATGCAGAGTGGAACACTGGAGAGCAGCAGCTGAAATTCAGCCTGCTAAGTCTTGTAGGTTCATCCGTCCCAGGCTGCCAAAAGCAAAGGTAGTGTCTGGCTTTTTGTGGTGGTTTTACCACAAATTCAGTGATTTTGGAGCAGAGACTCTGAGAGAAATCACAAACACACCCCAAAAATGAAGAAAACACACAAATATCACAGTTTATTTTGTGCAAACACCAAAACCCAACAAATAAAGTGCAAAACAGACAAACAAATTAAATTTTTCCAGGGCCTGCGTTTGAGGTGAGGACGCTCTGGAGATAGTGCTTGTCTCTCTCTCCCTCTGGGCCCGGCTGAGAGACTCCGGGGTAGTTAGAAGGGAGCACGTGGTCTGAAGATCCCCTTAGCCGTGAGCCTCTGCCCGGTTTTGACTGAGGAAACAACTCAAGAAGATTACAAAAACCGCGCACCCCCTCCCTCCCTCCCTTTAGCCCAAGGAGAGATTTAGTGCTGAAAAA
>VYZS01031701.1:11908-22039 GCA_013400695.1 Neodrepanis coruscans | reverse complement strand
CTGCTGCTGCTGCTCTGCCGCCGCCGCTGGCTCGCCTGGCGCGATTGCCCGCAGCCCCGGCAGTTCCTGGCGCGTGCCGTGCGAGCACGGGGCAGCCCCAGCACCGCCCCGCCGGCGGTGCCGTTCCCGACGCAGTCCCCTCTGGCGGGACAGCCCCGGCGGGGAATGGGGGGGAACGGGTTTATTTCCCAACCTACAACACTTTTCACCAATAGAAATTCTGTTCATACTTGCAGAAAGCTGGATTATCTCTGTTGAGAATGTGTATAAATTACATTCGTTTATTTTTTTTAATTCATATGGACAGAACACTGGTAAACAAACATGAACCTAAACTCCTTCCCATATTTCAGGAATGGTAAAGATACTTAAAGTGACGGATCATACTGTGGTAGTCACTACATGTGATGGTCACTGCAAAATGAGAGAGAAAATTTCTTTGAGTAATGCTGTCTTAGTCAACAAGTTAAAATTATCAGTTGATCTGGACACAAGAATGTCATCCATATTTCTTGTATTGGTTACTAGTGCATCTCATTAATATGAGGTGTTGAGGATCCTGGGGTGAAATTTGATGGTAGCAAAAATGTGGACTCAGCTTATATTGAGATTTGGTAAGTAATAAAACTTTGCCTGCAAGTCTGGTGAATATGTCTGAAAGTACCAACACTGATAGGCAATGTGTGGCCAGATTAGTGTATAGGATCAAACTTAATATGATGTCAGTGAGCAGAGTGCCAAACTGAGCTCTAGTTTGCAAAACTAGCAGAGTTTGGCATTGCTGCAGGGGTGTGTCTGTGTCTTTGCTATGCTCTTCTGCGTAAATAGTTGCCTTATGGGGTGGGTGTGGTTGTTCAGGAATTCTAAAAGCAAATAAAATACTGAAAAAATCATGCTTAACCCAAATTCTGAGTTAAAACATGAACTTAAGAGCAGTGAACAGATTTTTCTTACTTGTTTTGTGGTCAATACAGCAAGAAGCAATTGGGTCTGTATGTGGAAGAAGGTGAAGGGAAATTTTCGTGACAGAATAGTGGGACAGGCCAGTTAGAAAGCATGCTGGGACAGTGGAGTCATGATAGTGGGTTGGATGGTGTATAGTTGTTATAAACTGATTAACCATTATACTCCCCCAATTTTATCGTGCAATTTTATGTGAAGGAAAAGGAGTCAGCCCAACCTAGAAGTTATTTGTACTCAACTGTTGAGTGACAATTTCTCACTTCACTCATTTTGGAAACTTTTCATTGAAGAGTGAGAAACACTGCAAAGAGTTCTTTTAGTTCTTGTTTGGCTTATTTAGTGACACTTAAATAAAGTATTTGGCATGTCTGTTTCCTAGAGACGCCCTAATGTTGCTGCCTAGTCTGTACTTGCAAAGCTTTATTGCAAAGTAGAGAAGCCAAAAGCAAGGTACAGCACATGGCCCCAGGTGAAATCCTTTGAAGAGCTGGCAGAATATTAATTGCTGGGTTTTGAATGTGCGTACTGAAGCCTATTTAAAGGAGGAGTGCTAGGTGTTTCAAAAGCCAGTAGTGGAATTTCATCCCTAGAAGCTGTACCTTTTGTAGGAGTTTTATCTTTTAATTTTTCAGCAAATGTAAACAGGAGGAAGGACAATACTCTGGATGTAAAAATGAATAGCACTAGTTATAGCTATCATAGCAGTGATTCACTGTTTAGCAACAGTACTAGTACTCAAACCAGTGTTGATTCTAACGAGAATTTCCTTTCTGTTAATTGTGGTCCCACGCTGATTAAATCTTGTATAAGCTTTGGTAATGGCACCTTAGAAGGGAACAGGTAACTTGGCATATGTATTTGTGCTTTGTTTTAGTTGCTATAGTTGCTGTTGATTCATTTGTTAGTTTTTAAATTCATGCAATGTAATTGATAAATATAAATAACATTAATACTTATTTATTTTTATGAAATGCTTTTGCATCACATAGGTTGGAAATGCTGCAGCAAATTGCAAACAGAATTCAGCGGGACAGCCGGAGCTGTGAGGATAAATTGATCCTTGCCCGGAATGCTCTGCAATCTGTAAGTCACTTGGTGATTTTACTTGTCTGCATTCATGAACTTATAGCAGTAGAATGTCTACTTAAAAAAAAAATTCTTCAAGATTTTTGAGTGCAACCTTAATAGCTGCTACTTTTATTTTCATTGTAGTTTTAGTATAGCATTTCTTCAAGAAAATACCACAAATTACTTAGAGAGAGTTGTGTTACCTTTTTCTTTATTTCTTTGTCAGTAGTTAAATAAAATGCTTCACAATTGTTTTGAGATCGGAATAAATTTTTACGAAAAAAGAAATTCGTACAGTTGATTTCTCTTTGGTTTAGCTGCAAAGCTTAATAAATTTCTCTTATTTATTAAGGACATGAAGCGATTAGAGTCAGGGCTCCAGTTCCAACATGAAGCAGAGATAGCTGGCTATATTCTTGAATCTGAGAACCTTCTCCGTCAGCAAGTGATTGATGCCCAAATTCTTATTGATGGAAAATACTACCAAGCAGATCAGCTTGTTCAAAGGTACTTTACAGTGTGTTTATGTAAATAAATGTCCCAAATATGGATAACGATTATAGTCAACATTTTCAGTTTTTTATGTCCATGGATGAACTTCTTAATCTGTTACTGGGCACCCAAATATCGGGTATTCTGGTGGGTACATTGTCCACAAATGTTGAAGACAAGAGGAGCTGTTTGTACTCGTTTGTGAAAATGAAGTCATTCCCCTGAACACGACTTAATGTTTACTGGAATGCATCTGTGTGTAAAGATGTTAGCTTGTTTTATTGCACCTAAAATGCATTTAGAATTCACTAACTTTTTTTTAAAATGGAGACAAGATTTCTGGTGATAACTGTAGGTGTATTAACAGGTAATATGTTGGGTAACATTGGGTTATTTATGGCAGTGTGTACAGTCTTGGCAAAAAGAAGCACTTAAAAGCGTAATTCAATTTTACAAAGAAGTGGCTCTAAAGTTTTTTCAGGATTCATCCTGGACTGGTTGAGATCAAATACGTAGCTCCTTGACAGTGAACTGCAAGCGTTTGATCTACTGCAACATGTAGCGTCTTGTTAGATTTCTGGTTTGTTGATTGTTCCCTGGAATTGTGTATAATGCATGTTAGTGCCCATACCATGCAGATTTTTTTAGTCATTGCCTGATTTCTGCATTTGTTATCTGTATAGAAGTATAAGCTGATATATCCTGTACTTTCTGATAGAAACGTTTATTTATAAATATTTAAATGTGACTAAAGTTAAGAGATAATGTAAATTCAAATCCTTATTCAGTTCAGCATGAAAAACCTTAATCATAAGCATTCATTTAATTTTTTTTCTTACCTTATTTTAATAGAGTTGCAAAACTTCGTGATGAACTGATGGCCGTACGGAATGAATGTTCTTCTGTGTACAGCAAGGGTCATGCACTGACCACAGAGCAGACAAAGCTGATGATATCAGGAATAACTGAAAGCTTAAACTCAGGATTTACAACAAATCTAACCCCTGAATTAAATGCTGCAATGACCCAAGGTTTAACACCTACTCTGACTTCTTCGAGCTTGACATCTGGCCTTTCATCCGGTCTTACTTCCAGACTGACGCCAGCTATCACTCCTGCTTACCCACCAGGCATCCCACCACGGTTAATTCAGAGCTATGTGACAGGAGTAGACAGTGGGACTCTGCAAACACTCAAACTGATGCAAATCAGAAAACCTCTTATGAAATCAGCTTTTGTGGATCAGAATTTAACGGAAGAAGAGGTGAACATGAAATTTGTCCAGGACCTATTGAGCTGGGTGGAAGAAATGCAGGTAGCAGTCTTTATGGAAACAGTCCACTTTTAATTATTCTGATTACTTTTTATAGATCATGGCTAATTTTTAATTCCTGTTTGTAAGGTGCAACTTGATCGAGTAGAATGGGGTTCAGATTTGCCAAGTGTTGAAAGCCATTTGGAAAATCACAAAAATGTCCATAAAGCAATTGAGGAATTTGAATCCAGCCTTAAAGAAGCCAAAATCAGCGAGGTACTGTACCATATTCTTTATTTCTTTGGTTACTTTCTCACTGGCTGACCCATAAACTAATGTTGAATTTTAGAACTGTTTTTGGGGTTTACAGTCTTACCTCCTTTTACTTCTGATCTCTAGATAACTTATGATGAAATCAGGAAGTCTGATGGTTTTTCTGTATCTAACCTGTTTGTTGTCTTTTGATCTCGTATACCAAATATAGATCCAAATGACTGCCCCTCTGAAACTCAGTTATGCGGAAAAACTGCACAAACTGGAGAGTCAATATTCAAAACTCTTGGTAAGTTAATCATACTTCTTCCATGTTCAGCTTTTCAGTATGTATAATCTCTGATAAGGGATGAGCTTTAAATTCTGATTCCTTTTCTTTTTAATAAAGAACACATCAAGAAATCAGGAAAGACACCTAGATACTCTTCACAATTTTGTGTCTCGTGCTACTAGAGAATTGATATGGCTGAACGAAAAAGAAGAGGAAGAGGTTGCATATGACTGGAGTGAAAGAAACCCCAATATAACAAGAAAAAAGGAATACCATGCAGTATGTATTGCTAGTATAATCTAGAGGGAATAATTAAGTAATCTTCAATAATTTAAGAGTTTTCTAATTTTTTTTTTTTTTGAAAAAGGAATTAATGAGAGAACTTGATGAAAAGGAAGAAGTTATTAAATCAGTACAAGAAATAGCTGAGCAATTGCTTCTTGAAAATCACCCAGCCAGGTTAACCATTGAGGTAAGTTAGTAAAAACAGCACAGAAACAAGAAAAGTTTTGGGGTTTTACAGAGCTTAATTTTGGGGCAAAAGAAAGGAAGTGTTAACTTAGAGGAAATTGAACAAGACTGAATAAAGGGAACTTGTTTTCTTTCCTGTTCAGCATCTCTGTTATATCTGTCTTTCAGCTTCCAGAAAAGGAAAACACTATAATAACTTATATATATATATTATAATAACTTTATAATAAAGTTATGGTTACATCTTGGGAAGCTTAGATGAATCCCCCTAAACTCTAAAATTAAAATTTTCGCAGTTGGTCTGAACAGATGTTTCTGCTTGTGCATGCAACTTCTAGAGTTATTGATACAAATTGCATTGTCAGACTGAGGGCACAGAACAGTCCTTATGAAGTTTCTTTCCTGTTTAATTGAAAGAAATTTCAGTAAGAGCTTTTCTAGTCAATTACCGTTTGTGCGAGTTCCTATTATGATTTAGGGCCGGTGTCATAATCCATTTGTCAGTGTATTATGAAACCTGTTTGGATGTTAAAAACCTGACCAGGTGATGTGATTTACTTCAGGCTGTGTTATACGTAAATGATTTACAGAAAAATTATTGTAGCTGTTGTAGGGTCATAACAGATTTCCAAAGAAGAATGTAAAGTGTTTTCCCTTGTAGATCTTCAGGAAGAGAATAGATACAGACAGTGCGTGGTAAACATTGAAAAAAATAAATAGCTGATTTATTATATAAGAATGAAAAAGGTCAGGAAGAATAGATTTTTAGTGTTCTTCAGCTTAGTGAGTTCACATTTGCCTAAATTAGAAACATGAAGAAAGCTCCGCTCTTCCTTCCTGCTCTTGAGGTTTACTTTGATTAATAAATAATTTTTTTTGTGGGGATTTTGAGTCTTTAAAAGTATATGCTGTTCTAATCAGTATAATAAACTAATATATTAAAGATGCGTATTACAAAACCAGGCCACCACAGTGATGATGACTATGCAGATTATGCTGTCTCCAATAATGCTATGTTGGGATTTTTATAGAAAATAATAATTAAAAAAAATCCTTTTCTACAGAAGAATCTATGCATTAAACCATTACTGTGAAATTCCTTGAAGCCAATGGAAAAACTGTTTTGCATTCCCTGAGAACTGTCATTGAAAACCTGGGACTTGTGGCTGATTTTCCAGGGGCGAGGCTGCCCTCTTCTGGCGCCCGCGCCTGCGACCCTTGGGGCGGTTTTGTGCGCTTTAAATTCCTGTACAACTGTCACACAAAGCAATGTATTGCGAGTCCTGGTTGTTTTATTTCCTTTAACTGTGCGTTCAGTGTTACTTTAATATCCGATTTGTATCCAGGTAAGAATTCATCTATTTTGATTAAATAGATTTACAGAATTGTTGATGAGCTTAAACTGGGGGAACCTTAGGTGTTGTACTCCATCTCTTGCTTGAAGCAGTGTTCAATTCCCATCAGGCCAGAGGGATGACAATTTCACACCCCCTCTTGGCAAGTTTTCTTATGTTTGACTATGTTGTAGTGAAAAGGGTTTTTTTCCACATCTTGTTGGAATATTCCTTGCTGCAGTTTGCTTTTCCAGGGTGAGGAGGTCAGGTTTCACTTGTGTTTGCTATATTACTTTTGTGTTTCCTAAAGGTATGCAAGTTTTAATTTTTATTTCCATTTGTAAGATATAACTCTCTTCCTTAAAGGCCTATAGAGCTGCAATGCAGACACAATGGAGCTGGATTCTTCAGCTCTGTCACTGTGTTGAACAACATCTGAGAGAAAATGCTGCATACTTTGAGGTAAGAAAGTAAATCAATAAAAATGTGAAATGTTTTAAGTTATGTCCTTAGGCAAAGAGTTCCACCAAAACTGCTAGTTGTTCTCTCACAGTAGTTGTAGAATTGACGTTTGTCATATGCAGTCAATGTTGAGCTATGCTCCCACAGTGTTACCACACCTGTATTTCTTCACTACAGCTCTATAGTTCACAGCAGGTAAAAATCTGGCCTGAGATTTTTTTTTGGTGATGCAGCTGCATGTAGAGACTCTGGCAATGAAGCTGTTTTCTCCCTCTGTCCTGCACAACTGCTGTCAATACAGCTTCCGTGGGTGACGTAGAGTGGAAGGTGGTTAGTGATGGCCAAGGGAGAACATATATCTAGATGGTTATTCCAGTACTACTCAAAGAGAAATAGAATGTACAGCATTAAAAATAAATGGCGCAGAGAAATCCCTGACAGCAGACATGTCCAACGAAACACCCATCTGCTTATTTAATGGTTACCTGTTCACATACTCAGCAAATTATGTGGTACTCAGTTACTTGCACGAGGAGCATAGATTGAAGGGTTTATTGTTTGTTAGGTTTTTCTTGCTTTTAGAAAAATCTACTCTTTTAAAACATTTGAATTATGAAGGTTAATCTTTAGTGTCTTCTGGATTGAGTGATTGAAGAGAAGGGGGTGGTGTTTGGATGACATGCCTTTGGACTGAGAAGGATGAAAGCCCAAAGTTAGGAAAGGGGCACTGGAGAAGGCAAAGCAACTTGAGCTCCTAGGGGTTAAGGGAAGAAATGGGAATTCTGGATTTAAGAAATAATGTTTAAGGAGCAGAATGGGGTGAGCATTGTCGCTGGACATTTCACTTCCCAATTGTGCTTAACCAGTTTGGGGTGCAGATGCCCATGCAGAACTGCCAAATGTGGCAGATCACTTCCTTTCTGCACAAAAGTTTGCCCCACTGTGTTCCCTGGATTTTGCAGCTAGTTTCTACAGTATGTAGGCCTTGTCTGTTCTTTATATATGAAATTACTTGTAACTGTAAATCCAAGGAAAGCTGACGTCAGAAAATTTTTCCATTTCAGAAACAGTAATTAACTAAGGTTCAGTAACTGCTGAATTTTGCATGTAGATAGTACCAAGAATAACTGGTATTACAGTGTGTGCCTTCTTGAAGAGTACGTTTAGACGTGAGATAATGATTCTCTCTTCACTGTGGTGCAGTGGCCACTTCAAGTGACTAGAAAAGACAGATCTGAAGAAAACTTCAGTGTAGCTTTGTAGGTTATTTAAAAATAACCCAGGTATTTGTTTCGTCCTAGTTTTTCAGTGATGCCAAAGAAGCCATGGAATATTTGAAGAATTTGAAAGATACCATATACCGAAAATACAGTTGTGATAGATCAAGCAGTCTTCGTAGGCTGGAAGACCTTGTCCAGGAGTCTATGGTAAGAATTTGAGGATTCTATTAATATGAGTTACAATGAAACCAGGAAAGTGTAGAATTATAATTGGATATAAAATATGTTAAGATTATTAATTTAAAGTGAAGGAAAAAAGTTCATTTTCCAGAATTTATAAATAAATAGTTGCATTTATCCATGTGAAATGACTGTTTTTCCATAACTTAAAACACTGTTTTATTAATTTCTTTATATTTACAATACCAGATGTGGGAAACCAGTGGCTACAGAAAGATACTTTATTCTTGTGAAATATGTTACTTTTAAGATACTCAGTAGGAGTCAGTAAAAGTAAAGCTTAACAGCATCAAAGAGGCAGCACTGCATTCTGGCCATCTCTTATAACGCCCTCTTTTCTTTACTGTTTTAGGAAGAAAAAGAACAACTCTTGCAGTATAAAAGCACAGTAGCAGGCCTTGTGGGGAGAGCAAAGGCAATAATTCAGCTGAAGCCAAGGAACCCTGACTGTGGACTCAAAACATCCATCCCAATTAAAGCCATCTGTGACTATAGACAAATTGAGGTTAGAAACTTGAGTTTCCTCAAAGCAATTACAGATGTGAGAATTCAGCTAAAGTTTCATTAATTACCATGTTCCTGGAGAAAGCTGAGCTCTAAATTTCTTCCACCCTAGTAAACGAGCAAATCCTTGTGTTGGAACATTGGTTTTGTTGTTCTGTTGCTTATTTGTTAACACCATTTGCAGAAGTGCTTTGAACAATTATTTTGTAATGCTTGGCTCATCAAATTATTCTGCTTTTTTGTTAATACTAGATAACTATTTACAAAGATGATGAGTGTGTATTAGCAAACAACTCCCATCGTGCTAAATGGAAAGTCATTAGCCCAAGTGGTAATGAGGCCATGGTTCCGTCTGTATGCTTTACAGTTCCTCCACCAAATAAAGAAGCAATAGATACAGCCAACAGGTAGGGACAAAACAAAACCGCCTATTTTCTGTTAAAATTAATTTGTATGAAGCTTCAGTTAAAAGAATCTCTCACTGTTTATTTGGTTGGGTTTTTGGGTGTTTTTGTTTGTTTTTTGTTTGTTTATTTTTCTTTTTCATGTGTTTTCCTGATCTAAAATTGGATTTTTTTTTTTTATATTTCAGGATTGAACAACAATTTCAGAATGTTCTGGCACTTTGGCATGAGTCACATGTAAACATGAAGAGTGTGGTGTCCTGGCATTACCTTACAAATGAAATTGAAGCTGTTCGAGCAGGCAATGTTGCCTCGGTATGTGCTATGACTAGGAAGGGCTCTAAACCATTTGCTGGGAAGTCATAATATACATTTCTGGGAAGTGTATAATCAGTAATTTGCAGCAATTTTCATCTTCCTTGTGGGAGTAATTGGCAGCAGTGGCCATGCTGGTTACCAGTGTGCCTACCATGTTCTACCTTAATCTGAGAAGTCTTTACACAGCTATGTTTGGGGAAGGAGCAGAGCATTGGTGTCAGGCAACCTGTTCTCCTGTTGTCAGCAGAGACCTCTTGAAAACAATGAACAGTGACTAAATTCTGAATTTTGTGCTGCAATAGTCTATCTTTCTGTGTTTATGTTGTCTATATATGAGGAGATTAGCTTCAGCAGGCTAAAGTTTATCTTCCAGAAGACCACCATTATTTTCTTATACTGCAGCTTCTGACTAGCAATGGAACAGTTGTGAAACAGCATTTAGTCTTTCAAGCTGAAGACAGCCAAACGCTCATTCCTGCATAATACATTTTTTCATTCTTGTACATATCTGTAACTTGACATGTTAAATATCTAGTTAGGTCCAATATATCAGAAATGAAATAGTGATATAGATCAAATTACTGTTCTTTTTGGCTAAAACAGTGCGTGAGATCACAAACCATTGCAATAATATTTGCAGTACCCAAAATGACATTTTCCTTCCTAATTTTTCACTGTTACTGTTGTAAAGAGGAGTCTGAGATAATTCTTTAAGTGTCCTTACTTATATGACTCTTACTTGCTGCTTGTTTGTTCCTGCATGGCCTTAGGTGAAGAAATGAAGTCTGATGTAGGGTTGGCTTAACACAACCCATTCCTGGCATTAAAAATTGAAAAGGGATTTTATGGTGATTGT
>VYZS01031686.1:0-12378 GCA_013400695.1 Neodrepanis coruscans | reverse complement strand
TTTTTTTTTTTTTCCCCAGTGGGAGAAATTTATATGCAAAATGATGGATACAATTGACTCCCTGCCTTCAGGGTAAGAGCTAAAAGAGATGGAGAAGGCAGAGGGAGGAAGGTGTGGAGAGCTGTGGTTGGCCAAGATGAGACAATGCACTGCTGGAGCAGGTTCACAACATCTCTGTATCCCAGAGTTTGGAGAGTCTGGGATCTCTGCCAGTGCAAGGTGACTGTGGGAATGGAGCAGATTTGGGAAGGGCAGCAGGATGTGTTCCTTTGTAATTTAAGCTGCTGGCTCTGTTGATGTTGGATGATCATTCTATGGGTGCACTGGGGCTTCTGGATAAATTCCTGGGCTGCCTTTGTGAGCTACTGTCCTGTTTGGCCCAAATGCTAAGCCAGGCAGGAGTGGATGGTCTCCACTGGATCCCACCAGTATTCCAAGTGTCCCAGAGCTGCCAATATCTTTAATGTTGGAACATAAAGTGGAAAAGGCAATTCATTCCCTGGAAAAGCCTTGCTGTGCCAGCCCTGTCCCCGACCCCACTCCTTGGATGCAGAACCTGCTGCTGGGAATCCTGAATGTTTGTGGTGCTTCATCTTCCCGGGGTTTGGATCTGGCACATGGGGCGTGAGCTGGTTCTTGGGAGCCTCAAGCATTTGGGCAGCGTTTCCATCCACTGGCTGCCAAGGTTTTCCTCCTCCCTGGATGAGCAGCAGGAGCAGTCTGGAAATGGTGGAGATGAGAATACTTAGGTTTGGAAGCAGCAGCACCAGGAGAAGAAAACGCCCTTCCTTTCATCAGAGTCGGTCCTTGATCACCTTCTATTTTCCATCTGGGGAAAGCAGGGAGCAGGGAGGGAAATCTCATTAAAGACCTTGCTGTTGGGAATGGCTGGATATCTCATTAGAGTGGGCAAAATGACTCGTTTCCTCTCTGCAGGTTGGTTTTTTTAATTTTTTTTTTTCCCAGGAACTCCATGGAGGGAAGGAGTTCATTTAAAAACAAATATTCGTGCCTGCAGGACACACTGTCTCAGCACTGGGATTCAATCCCAGCACCCAGGGAAGAGCTCAGCAGCCATTCCTGAAAGGAAAACATAATTCTGGGTATTTGGGTGTTGCTTCATGTGCCACTTCTCAAATACAAGCACTGAGTGGGGACAGGTGGGGCTCCTCTGCTGGAACTCCTGCGAAGAGGAGGAGGAGGAGGAAGAGGCGAAGTAGGGGATGAAGGTCCTTTCCCACCTCCCCACAGAGCTCCCACTTGCACATGGAATGGCTGTGGAAGCTCTGTGCTCCTGCCAAGAGAAACTTGGAGAGGGGGGAGAGGCAGGGAGAGACAGCAAGCACACTTATCAAGTGGCTTGGACCGTAGCCGATTTGAAATATTACTAACCTTGCATTTTCAAATTTGATGCACAACAACCAAGATGCTAATACTTTCCTTAGTTTAGAAAAAAAAATCCTTTCACCCATCTCTTCTAGCCGAAGATTAGGAGAGAAGCTTTAAGAAGATTTAAAAAAAAAAAAAATCAACTTCTGAGCAGCGGAAAAAATGGTTTGTGATTCAGGGGCTCCGGGCAATTCATCATGGAAATTGGGTTTCTTAGCCGACATCATGTGAATCCTTTCGGCCCTGTCAACTTTTTAATACATTACATTGAGAATGTAAATCGTGTTGGTGAGGGGGAAAGAAGAGGGGGAAAAAAAAAAAGAGAGAGAGAGAGAGAAAAAAGAGAGCAGCTTCATTTTGGGTTTAGAGGGGAGGCAGCTTGAGGCCTGTAATTCATATTAACTAAATAATAATGCTAAAAAACCCCTCTCTAAATATACAGATATGTATGGACACCTTGGGAGGGAGGGGGGAGGGAAGTGAAGGAGACAGCCCAAAATTGAAACCATTTTATCCTTTTGAAGGGCGAGTATTTGAGAGGGGTTTGTTATGGATTTAGTTTTATTTTCTTTCTTTTTTTTTTTTAGTTTTTTTTTTTCATTTGGGTTTATTTTATCCCTTTCTCAGCTTGAGCTCGTTCCTCCATCAAAGAGAAGAGCAAAATGAATGTTTGGGAGGTGGAGGAAGATGGAGGAAAGAGAAAAGGGAAAAACTGCAGGAATGTCTGGGATCTTTTTGGAGTTTGGGTGGTTTTTTTGCTCACATGCTGCATCCTGGTGATTTTGGTTAAATCTTTAGTGGATGGTGAAAGCTCCTGTCAAATTTTTGACATGGCAGGGGGTGTGAAGGTAAAGTCTGGATGGAGAGTAGCAGGTGGAGCTGTGAGATCTCTGTGTCTGGGCTTCATGGAATTTGAAACACGAAACTCTCAGTGAATTTAGTCCCTGGGAATGTCCTTTGGGAAGTTCACTGTGAGCTTTCTGCAGCACAAAGGCTCCACGTAAAACCCTGGGTAGGGCTTAGCTGAACAGCCTCACAGCTGGGGAATCTTCACCAAGCATGTTCTCCTCATAGCTGGTGGCTCTTGGCATCAGAAAAGTGGGATTGATCACATGGAAGGGGCATGGAAAACACAGTGTCTGACCTTGTGGGGGGAAAATGCCTTGATTTTTTTTCTCATTGGATGGTGCCATGTGGTGTGAAGACATATTTTATACCAGCCTTGAAATAATTCAGGGTGGAGAGGACTTCTGTGGGGCTCTACAGGGATGTCCTGCTCAGACAAGCATCCAAAGTCTCCCTGCTCAAGAGCAGCTCTGGAAGAAAACATGGGAAGGGGTGTGAGAGGTCATGTCAGGAGGGATAATGGGAAATAGGACAAAGAATTGGTTGGTTTCAACACAAATATGAGTATTAACTTTGAGGATCAAATCATGAAAAAGGTTCTTTTTGCCCACTCAGAGAGGGACAAACAGCTGGAAGTGGGAACTGTAGCTGGAGCACACCTAGAAAGATCAGTGAATCGAGCTTATTTGGGCTGCTGAGGACTTCTTGGAAGGCATCTTAAAAGATTAAACCAGAAAAGCCAGATGGATGCTGCCCCTCTGGAATGCTGCTGTCAGCTTGGATGGGATGCTCCCCCCTGGAATGCTGCTGTCAGCTTGGATGAGTGCCACAGGCAGGGAATAACCATGGACTGGAGTATGAGGGACAAACTCCTGGCTGGGGGATCTGCTGGAGGCTTGGAGCTGATAACACAACGTGCTGCTGTCAGCAGGGTCTGGCAGTGTCACCAGGGTGGCACAGGTGGCACCGGGCTGGGTGTGTTCTGCTCTGGTTTGGGGTAGATCCAAAATGCAAAAACTCACAAAAATGCATCAAAAAAAAAGCAGCACCAAACTGCAGCTCCTTAAGAAGGTCGTTAGTGGCCATTTATGGGGCCGGTTAATCATGGGAGTGCAACTCTTTCCAGTTGCCACTGGAAACACTTCATCCCTCTCCCTTTGCCATAAGGGGGAGGAGGGAGCACTTTCCCCCTCTCCCATGGGACAGCTGGTTTGTCACCGGTGCCTTCCCGAAATCCAGATGTAAAGCAATTTAACTCTACTTAAATAGTGTTGTAAAAACACATATAGACCCCAAGCACTTCTCTTAGGGTCAACAAGCTCAATTTTATTCCTCTTTTGCCTACAAGAACCAGTTGTTCCTTCTCAGTCTGTGTTTGTAGGTCAGATTTGCAACACAACTGGCAGAAACCAGGGATCCTTCCATTTGCCTGGAGACATTTGCAGGTAAATTTGTGGATACACATGTGTAGACTATGCAGTTATGCAGATCAGGGGGGTGATATTAATAATGCACAAGGAAGAGGCTGGGTGTTATTTTTATGCATAAGAATATCCCTGTATGTGACTTTATGGAATTCTGCAGTCAGGCAGCTGATGTCATCGATCTATTATTTAGTCTGAAGCTGGGTACAGCATTTCCAGAGGGGTTTTCTGGGCCTGATGTCCTTCAGAAATAATTAATTTCCTATTTTTTCCTGCTCCCAGGCCTGTACTTCTCCACAGCCGCAGTTCTGCTCCTGGAAAACAATCTGGTTCCCAATTGAGCCCTGCATTCATTCCCAGAACCTAATCCTGGATGTCTCCAGCTCCTTCCAAGAACCTGGTCTGCCCCCCACTCCAGAAGGGTGAAACCAGCACTCTCTGGGAATAGACTCAATGATATTGGAGTGGATTCACAGGAGGGTGTTCAAGGACTTCTGAACTCCCTTCCCTGGGAGGGTGGGGAGGCCCTGGCACAGGGTGCCCAGAGGAGCTGTGCCTGCCCCATCCCTGGGAGTGTCCAAGGCCAGGATGGAGCAGCCTGGGACAGTGGGAGGTGTCCCTGCCCAGGGCAGGGCAGTGGAACAGGATAATCTTTAAAATCCCTTCCAACCCAAACCATTCTGGGATGGAAACTTCATCAATGGGGTCATCCCTGAGGGGCTGAAGAAGTAATTTTCAGCCTCTCTATGGGTCAGAAGGGGCAAATCACAGCCAGTGAGAGGCTCTTTGACAGATTCAGGCTTGACCTGCAGGTGGTGAAGGGTTTATGAGCAACTCCCTGCTCAGCCTTAGACCCATCCTGACCTCCCTCTGCATGACCTGGGTGCCTCTCCCCCCAAAACCAGCAATGTCCCTCCAAAGTGACCTTCTGCATCCTCACAGATGACGACACCCATTCCCAGGTCACTTCTAGGAAAGCTCTAGGCAGGTTATTTGGGTTTTTTCCCCTCCCTTCCAGTGCCTCAGTCCTCAGTTGCCACTTGCTGAGGTGGTGGAAATGAGTTGTTGGGGCTGTCAGGGCTGTACAGCACATAATGAAGTGCACACACGTCCCTATATACATTTATACCTGGGCTGGCTCATGTTGTGCTGCTGTAGTACAGCTTAATTAGGACATCATTCAGGCATCTGGGACTATGCCTAAGCTGGAGACTTTTTTTTTAGTTTGGTTTTCTCATTTCGGTTTTAGGCAGATTCCCCAGCGAAATAAACAAAAGGCTAATTGCTTTTGGATTTTAATTACCACTGCAGTACCTGGGTTTATTGTCTGAGTTGTGTTTTATGGGTGGCAAAAGGACACAGCCAGCCAGTGACAGATTCCCAGTGACAACAGCACTGCTCAGACCAAAGGAATTCTTTGCAGTGGGATCCAAAGGACACCATTCACACATTCACTTGCTGAACTCGGGTTTTTTTGTTGTGCAGTGTAACTTCAAGGCTTGGCTGACTCTTAAACATGATATAATGAAGCGTGCCTGAAAATGTGTTTATGGGAAAAAAAAGAGACAAAAGTAGAAGTGCTTTGTAATCCACAATGTTAAGTCTCTTCAAAATTCCTTGGATTGTTACATTGCTGCTTTATTTAGAGGTGACAGCACATTCCTGACACATTCCTAATCCCCAAGTGACTCCTGACTCTCTCAGTTCCCAGCTGTTTGGTTCATATCTTGTTATCTTTAATGATTTGATCCTATATATTTCTGTATTTCTCCTCCTTTGCCAGGTCAGTTATACCAAGATTAAAAAAAACAGGCAAATCTTTATTCTACATCCTTTTTATTAATCCTAAAAATTCTTGGCTCTTTTTTCCTACCCATCTGTATTTCCTCATTTGGGATGTTCTGATTTAACAGCTGAAGGAGAAAAAATGATTTCCTAAAATGTTTCCAAACCTTCTTTTTGACAAGTTGGAAACTCCAGTTTTCTTGTTTTTATTGGTGACCAAAGGAAGTTGGAGCAACCAGTCATTGTACTCCAAGTGTGTTTATTCCAAATACCTCAATCTGGGATTCATGGGGAATCTCAAATAACTTTATATAACAAGTCTTGATTGTCTGTAAAGTGAGGAAAACAAGGAACCTCAGCTGAAAGGCTTTGAGGTTTGTACTTCAGGTTGAGAAGAAATGAGAGGTAAAGAAGTGAATCCATAGTTAAATGAATCATAAATTCCTGACAGACCTTGGGCAGCAGTGGAGTGTGGATTTGGTAAATATTATGGACTTTTTTTGAACAGAAATATGGGGGGTTTGTGGAAGGGCAAAGCTTCTGGGTGGAGAAACCCCAATTATTTTTAATGTATTTGGCAAAACCTGTTTTTAGCTGAGGATTTAACTCAGCAAGGATGGAGCTTGTGCTGAGGCAGAATTAGAACAAATTTTGAACTGTTGAAAACTCCACTAAAACAAGTTTCTCAGTTTTCAACAGAGCTCAGGTGAAGGTTAAAAACATCTAAGTTTTATTGGCCAAGACAACCTTGTTGCTATGAAGAGAGATTTAATACATTTGTAGTGTTCTTATACTTGCAATGTATAGGCTGGCAGGGGCTTGTACAGTCATCCTGCTTGGTCTAATAAAATTGTATCTCAAAGCTTTTGTTATTGAATAGTAGGAATTTTTAACAAAAAAGGAGCATTGCTGTGGGGGAAAAAATTTGTTTAGTGAAAACGTAACTTTTAATCCAGAGAAAGAAAAAACATCGGAATGGGAAGGCTGGGACCTGCTGTGGACCCTTCCAGTTGGAGAGAAAAAATGTGTTTATAGAATTAATCTAAGCCATGTGAAATGATAAATCGTATTGATTGATCCAAAGTGACACAAATCAAACAATATTCTTTCCAGTGCCATCGAGTGCAAGGTCAAACACAGAGAAACAATTGATGCAGGCAGCACTGATGGACTCCAGGAGGTATCATTTAGGTATATCCCAGGAAATGGGGAATCTGGGGGGATTTTTGTGTGTCCTTCCTTTCGTCATCCCGAGGCACAGAGGTGATTTGAAGCAAATAAGTAAAATTATGTCCTCACTAAACTCAAGAGATGAGCACTTGATTGGACTTAAGTGTGATAAATTCCAAAGAGAGGAATGAACTGCTGGAACAGCCTCTCCTGAGGAGCAGCGAATCCCTCTTGGCTCCTTGGCTTTTATTCACAATTAAATGGCTTCTGGAAGGTTCTCTCCAGTTCAATCACAGGCTCTGGGAGTCTGAAAGGTGGAAATCCTCCTGTTTGGGAGGTGACACCTTCATGGCTCCTTATCTGGATTTCAAACTTGTGTCCAGCCAGGAGCAGAGAACACACCCAGTCCTACTCTTCCAACACCCCTTTTATCCCCACTGTGCCTCAGCCTGGCTTGGAGACAAGTGGTTTAAGTTCTTTCTCTAAAACTGGGGGAGTTTCCTGCATTTGGGGTGAATCCTGCTGAAAATAATAAAAGCTGATTTCACTTTCTGACCTTAATCAATAGGTCTCCTGCTGGCAGATGGAGCACCCAGGAGCTGGCAGGAGGAACCCTTGGCTGTGCCAAGATCAGCACAATGTGTGAAAGGTGGTAAGACTGAGGCATCTCTGTACAATAATGGCTTGCTAGTACTTTCTTTACAATTCTTTCATTCCCATTTCCCCCTTGCTCATCTCTTTTACATATTTTTCTCTTCTCCTTTTCCTGCTCCTCTTTTCCATTCTTGTCTTCTCTTCTCTCTATTCTGCCTTGCATATATCAGCCTTTCCTGCCACAAATCAACCCTATTAGGAACACCAAAGGGATTCTCACCAATGGCCTCCCTTTGTGAACTCTCTGCTTTTTTTTTCCTTTTTAATCTGCACTGTTCCACATTATATTGCCATTGATTTAATAGACCACCATGAATTTTACTGCCTGTCAAACAACAGCACAATTATTTTGAATTCTATTGTGGCAGAGCTTGACACCAGCTCTGGATCACTTTACACTTTTCACCCTTGCTAAAGTGCACTTGAAAATCCAGGGGAGCGTTATGTGGGATTGCAGGGTGGCATTTGTGGCATTGTTTTAATCTGGGCATTTCAGGGATGCAATGAACTGGCAGTTGATGGATAAAAATGGATAAAGACTTCCACCTACTTGGATCTGGAAATGTGATGTAGAATGTGGAAGCTATTGCAGGGTGTTAAAAACCCACAGCAATTCCCTTTTTCCCTCTGGCTGCTCCCAGCTCTGAATAAATGAGATGAGAAGAACACTCAGGGTTACTGTTGGTCCCTTGTTTGTGGGCTGATCCCAAAAGCTTCCCAAGCAGGATGCTGAGTCCTGTTTTGCTGGGCTTTAACAGGGTCCTCTGTGCTCCAGCAAAGTCCTGATCCATGTGCCTGGAGGGATATTCCCCATGGAGAGGCAAAAAATTGCCGAGTACTTTGAGAGCTGATGTTGGCACTCAGCAGCAGCTGATTTCTTACATGGAACAACGAGTGGATTACAGCTGTATTAAAATAAAGGAAGGATTGGTTAATTCAGGATGAATCAGCCCTTTGTATCCCTGTTTAAAGAGCTCTTCTATCATCTTTCATGCCCAGGATAAATTGTTTTTCAGATGGCAGGGATAACAGGTTGAGTCTGTGTTGTTCTAGGGGCTGCACACTCCAGCTCTGAGGTACTCCATGAATATTTTTAGGAATAGAAACAGGTTTCTTGGTGGAAAGTGTGGATTCAGAAGAATTGAATGACTTGCCCAAGATCACTGAGTGAGTCTGAGTCGGGCTGGAACCTTCCTCCAGTGTTCTAAAGTTTGTTCCAAGAATTTTCCTTCAGAGGTTTTTCTGTCCCTGCTGAACACAGTCCTTCCCACAATGGAATGTTGGGGTCTGGGACAGTTGGGTTTGGATTGTGACTATAGAAAGTTTTTTGACAATCCAGACTGGTGATGGTCTTTTTCCTTTTACAGAACATCCTCTTTCCCAGGAGAGCTCCTGGTTGCATTAAGGGTGCAATGTCCATGTGTGGGGATGCTCATCCTTCCCTATCCCTGAGTTAGGGATTTGGGAGAGGTTTGTTCCACCTGTTCTCCACAGAGTGAGACCCATTCAGTCCTAGAAGAACTGTTGACCCCTAGACATGAATCAAGAGCTGCCTCAAGCCACCTTCAACCCAACCTGCTCTTCCTTTGTGCTGAGAGAGAAGGTTTAATCCCCTGGGACGAGGAATACAATGACCCGTAAAGTTTAGGAAGGAGAGAGCAACCTCTTCTAGATCCTCTTGGCTTTGCAGAAGAGAAGGTTTATTGTGCCCTTTCAGGGAGCTGGTGGATGGCACACACACCTCACTGGTCTCCATCACACACAAGGGGCCCAAATTTGCCCCACTGGGGGCAAATTTGTCCTGTTTGTAGCTCAGGGTGCGAAATTCACGGGCTGCCCAAATCTGCCAGGGAAGTCAGGTGCAGGATGTGTTGGCTCTGCTGAGAACATGGCAGAGCAGGCAGATCTCTGTGCTTTCTGGCCTGGCCAGAAGTGAGATTGAGCCCAGGTCCCAGAAATACAAAGTTTAAAAAAACCCATCACCCTCCTCCCCCAGCATTGTGACAAATACACCTTGTGACCAGTTCTGGAGATCCCAATCAGACAGAATAATTAGGTGGCAACCCAGTTTATTGCCTGCAGCCCAGCAAAGCTCAGGGATTGCTCTTACAGCCCTCAGCTGGTATTTAATCAACATATCATAACTTTTATTCAGCTTAAATGCAATGTTGCTGAGATACTAAATTTAAAGTGTGCCTGGGAACCAGGGCTGTTTTTTGTTTGATTTACACATTCCCAGCACCCTGCACAATGGCAATGGGATGACAAGGGACCTGGATTACAGGCTCAGGATGCTTCAGGGAATTTTGTCCTGCTGTGAGATCTCTGGGACAGCACCAGGTACCACCAGGATGGTGGGAAGTGGGTTGGAGCCTTTGAGGCTCTTAATTAGGGATTAAGGAAGGTGGGGATGTTGCAGTGGCAGCGACAGAGGCACCTCTGGAGAGGTGTCTTCTGCAGCACAGGTCCACAAGCAGGGAAAAATGCTTTCCCCCCTCCTAGAAAGTAAATTCCTGCCTCTGAAATGCTGAGTCTGAGCTTTCCTGGACATCCCAGGGCAGTGGTGGAATCCCCATCCTGGAGGAGCACCTGGGGACATGGGTCAAGGGAATTCCAGAGGCCTCCCAGTGCCCAAATCTCACCAATTTCTGCACTGGCCAAACAAAGCTCTGCAACCAGTGTCACAAACTGAGCAATGGGACACCTGTGTCCACTTGGGATGGATGGGGAGGGAGAAGGAGGCAGAATCACACCCTGGTTTCTGAATCTACCACAAGATTCCCAGGTCAGCCTGAGATCTGCCAGGAGCTGAAAAACTTTGCCAAATGTTAGAGACTGGCTTAAAATGCTGAAGGCAATAATTAAACCCCGTGGAAATTCTAAAACAAGGATGTTATTAAAGTGGAATTAAGGACAAAAGAGTTGCTAATATCATCGAGAAAAGGGAGAATTAAGAATGTTTGGGTTTTAAATAGTATTAGAATATTAACTGAAACCTAGAAATTAGGTTTATCTGTAAAACATTGTATCTGGGAAGGTTTCAATTCAGGGGTGAGATAATNAATATTTCTTCAGCACCTTTAAGGGCACATATGGAACACTGTGGGTAGTTTGGGGCCCCCAGAACCAAAGGTGCTGCCAAACTGGAGAAAGACCAGTGGAGACCAACAAGATGGTTGTGGGGCTGGAGCCCAGGAAAAATAGGAAGAGAATGAAGGGGCTGGGAGAGGGATCAAAGAGCTGGGAGGATTTTAATCTTTGGAGATATTCACCACCAGACATTTTCTTCTTTGAGGCTCATAGAATATGAGAATGGTTTGGGGTAGAAGGGACCTGAAAGCCCATCCTATTCCCCACCCCCTGCCATGGGCAGGGACACCTCCCACTATCCCAGGTTGCTCCAACCTGCCCTTGGACACTCCCAGGGATGGGGCAGCCACAGCTTCTCTGGGCAACTGTGCCAGAGCCTGCCCACCCTCCCAGGCAAGGATTCCTTCCCAATATCCCACCTAAACCAACCATTCTTCAGGTTCCTACAGCTGGTCAGAGCTCCAAGGTGCCTTCACTGACACCCTGCAGGTGCTGGGGCTGCTGGAGACTCACTCAAAGCCTGACCCAGAGCCATCGAGCTCAGTGCAATTGGCTTCCCATGTTTGGTGCTCCAGGAGTCTGGAGACACCTGGCAGCCAACAAAGCTGGGAAGAGCCAGGCAGAGACTGTTTCAGCTCTGGGTAGAGGCCTCTGCCAGAGCCTTTCAGTGGGAGAACATTTATGTGCAGACAGCAACGAAGTTTGGATGGGGCTGTGGAATGTTGTGTAGGTCCACATGGTGTTTTGCATCTGGAGCAGCCTGTCTCCACTGGAAAACTGTGGAGCAGAGGGAGACTGACTTGTTTACCTTCTCTATATCCATTGCAGGCTATATAAAGACACAAGAGACTCACTGATTGTCTCAGGGGACTAAGGTATTGTCTTATATATAAATTAAAATATTATTCTCCCTCTGCCTGGGGGAGGTTGAAGATGGAACGAAACCAAAGCAGCCCTGAGGTTCATCTCAGAAGATCCCTACCTGGAGCCAAATGAGCAGTGTAAGGTCATCTCTGCATCCCATGGCTCTTCCTTGGAAGTCTTTCCTGATGAGTATCACTGGCAAAAGCTCTTGTCATTAAATATATTCTTTAGCAGATGAATGATTCCTAAACTAAGCTATAATTATTGGTGGAGCTGGCAGTGGTGCCTACAATTGAGGTTGCCAAACATTTCCCATTAAAAGGTGCTCTTTTCCAATGCTAAATCCTTGCCAACATGGAACTGTTCAGACTGAAATTTCCAGTTGCAGGCCGTTGGCTGGGGCTGGTTTTTGTGTATATGAATATGTGTGAGAAAGCAGGAGGAAAACACAGTTAAACCAGATGCAGGGGAAAGGCACTCTTTTATAGTTATTTAAGGGAAAAAAATCCGACACCCACATTGTTGAGAAATCCTGGTGCTTCCATGTTTATTTTTTTTTTTCACAAGGACTTAAAATTTGGCTTTGGGACAGATCTGTGATTTTTTGTTCTCCTTCAGACTCCCTGCTTTTGGCCAAGTCAGATGCAGATCTGCAGATCTGCTGTCAACATGAGAAGAGGAGAAAGTCTGTCCTGAAGTTTGTGCAGCCCAGGGATTCCTCCTTCCCAGAGCAGGTTAGCACCTGTTATGTGGTTTGGCCCTGGAATAACAAGAATTCAGAGTGGATTTCCTGCACCCCAAGTGTTTCTCCAGCTGGCCCACATCATAGGGAGGCAAAAACACATGCACTGATCGTGTGGGATAAGGGATTTCTGGGCACAGATGGGAAGGGAATACAGAGTAGATCATCCAAGGAGATGAATTGGGAACGTGAGGTCAGGAAATCCTTGTAAGGTTTTCCAGCTCCCACTCTGCTCATCCAGACTGGTGGCAGGACCAGTCCAGAGCCCTGTGTGCCCACTTCTCCTCCTTGAGATCAGAGATGGATTGAGGTGAGTCCTGAAGGTAGGAATTAATTTTGGAAACCATCACTAGAAGCCTCATATTTCACCCCTTCTCAAAGGCTGGGGAAACCTTCCCTCTGAATCTTTTCTTT
>VYZS01031662.1:8892-38658 GCA_013400695.1 Neodrepanis coruscans | reverse complement strand
GAGCAAAACCAGGATGAAATAAATGTAGAATAATTCAGGGGGAAGAGGCTTTTGGAGTTCTCCAGTCCAACTCCCTGCTGAAAGGAAGGCCAGCTTCAAAGCTAGAGCAGGTTGCTTATGTACTGTCCCAATGAGTTTTGAGTATCTCCAAAAAAGGAGCCCCTCTGGGAAGCTGATACTAGTGCTGACCACCATGGAGCAAAAAAGTTTATTGCTGATGCCCAAGCAGATTTTCCTCATTGCAACTTTCCCCTTGACCTTTTGCTATGCACGTCTGTAAAAGGTCTGGCTTCTTTTTTTTCTCTGACCATTCTCCAGGCTCAGCAATTGCAGATCCCTTCCAGTCAGCCCCGGCCAGAAACTGTGGCTCACTCCACATTGCAGATATCTGTCTCACAGACCTCTGGAATACATCTAGGATATAACACAGCACAGAAAAGTGTATCATCTGACAGAAGACAACAAAAGGTCTGTCCAGCAGCCAGTATCCCAGCATTGGGAAGGGTCGTTGGATGGAGCTGAGGTTGCAGACTGTTCCTGAGGAGGGACAGGAGAGAGGGAAGGGAGAGGCTGGTGACCATAACTAGTATAGCAGGAAAATTTCTTTCCTCATTAACCTCCTTGGGGGAAGCGAATTGCTGTTTCCTGATTATTCTCACCCTATCTTCCAGCTTTGCCCACGAGGGATTCCCACAATCCTGGTGGTATGGGCCAGAAAGGCCCATTTAGATCATCACATCAGTGTCCCCCCTCAGGGTAAACTACAGCCGTGTTTTGCATTTGTGTTACAGACCACATTATGCTCACCCAGCAGAATAGTTGCTGAGAAGATTCATTTCTTGGAAAACAGCCAGAATTCAGCGATGCTCATACTAAAACACATGTCAGGACATTTTAAAGGCACTGCAACATTGGCACAACAATCACAGAGATCATTTGCTGATGGTGAACTCTGCAGCTGAATCCAATCAGGGTTGTGAAATGGTCCTTTCAGCCTCCTCTGACTCACAATAGTTATAATAATAATAATAATAATAATAACAATAATAATTTGGGGTTAGATTTTGCATTTGGCTGTGGCTCTTAATAGAGGGTTGTGGAGAGCTGCACCTGCCAGAGCTGTGCACCAGCCCAGGGAAGGGGGAAGGATCAGTTTGTCACATGCCTTTCCATCTCCCCAAGTTGGAATGCCTTTTCCTCTCCTGTTCTTCCTGGCTTGTGCATGTTCTACCTAAGGGGAAAGGAGACTCTCATCTCTCCTTGGCATTGTCCGCATGCTCCAAGCTTGCTTCCCAATAACAGAGCTAAGGGTGTCTCTCCTCTTTCCTTCCTGCTCTGCAGCACTTTCAGTTTGTTTGAATTTAGAACAGTGACTAAACACAAGGTAGTCTTAATGCCTGTGCCAGTGAAATTGTTTGTTTGATTATTTTTTGCCAATGAATCCTTATTGTATCAGTTTGGGCTAGCTAGCAGACCGTGAGAATAGTGGCAATCAAATACAGGGAGGAAAGAAAATAATTCTCCTATGTAGGAGTGTGACTTGGGGAGTGTGCACAACATGAAATAATCAAGCTGCTGGCAGAGCCCAGTGTACCAGGGGAGGACAGGGCAGGGGAAATCTCAGCATCTTCTTAGAACTTGCCTCAATTCCTCAGGGTTTGAAGATACCATCCTGCCTGTCCACAGCCAGTGCAAAGAAAACTACAGTATGAGAGCAGCTTGGTCCTGCCTCCTGTTGCTACCTTACAAGCCCAGCATGAACAGAGAGCAAACCAGGAGGGTTGAATTTTATTAACTTTCTCTACTCTGGACCCAGCTCAGGGCAGAAATAAAAAGTGTCGCTGTAGACAGACTGTCAATGTGATATTGATGTCTCTCTGTAATTTAAAATTAATTAAGCCATCACTCAGAGATATCTTACTGCATTGTTTGGTGACCAAAATATGTCCCCATTCTGTCTTCTTGATCAAGATCTTTATTTAATGAAGGTAAAAAAAGTCTGCATTCCCATCTCCTAAAAGAGTGCTAAAGGAAGCAGAGAACAGAAGAGAAAATATTGATGTCGCCAAGAGCTTCTTAGTTGCTACTGAGCATCTGGTATTGCAGAGCCACGTTGTGAAGGCTCTGTACCCAGAGGTGACTTCTAACTGGTTCTGACTCATTGAGCACTAAAATTTAGACTAATTTGCTTTCCCTTCTGGTAGAATTAATAATGACAAACTGATGGGTATTTTGCATAGGAACCTCATTCCAGAAGAGTAATGATCCTGTAAGAAAACATGTATTCAGACCACAAAGCATTTTGCAGACATCTCCCAACTATGCTCATGACAAGTGCTCTGCAGTAAACAGGCATTTTACAGGTGAAGGCATGACTGTGCTGTGTGGGCTACTGTCCTGCATGTCTACAGAGATCTGGGTCTAAACAGTATGAGAATTCCAGTACCACCAGTGGCCTGAGTCAACAGGAGCAGTGTTAAGCCCATGGATGAGCCCTGAGTGGGCTGGTGCTGAGATATGGCTGGTGGATGCCAAGGCTGAATAAGCCAGAGGGTTGCTGCTAAAGGTTTTGCCCAGATGAGCATGGGAAGCAGCACTATTTATTTCATTTGAATAATATATGACTAATAAGTTAAATAAGAAAAAGCAGAATGAGCTTTCCGGTTAAGCCAAAATGTTTGATGCATGTTTCCTGGACATTTTGGGTCTCTGGAAAGCTTTGAAGGAGCCCTAATGAACTTGCCAATATAGATAATGTAAAATCTTTAATAATTAATTTATCAGGCAGTGCTGTCTATGAAATATATTCTGAAATGTTTAAAGAGATAAAACTCCTTTCTAAATGGTCCTTTGATCTCAACTAAAATGCTGCAAATTCTGATACAAAAATTTTTTATATGGAAGCACTTTAATCTACCTTTTAATTAAACTGCCCAATTTTGGCTATGTTTTTATAACACTGTATTTGCATCAGATTACAAAAGAAAGGGGTAAGGGAGAAAGACCCGAGGAATAACAACCAAAATCCCCTGAGACCAACTTCACCAAATGCCATTGCCATTAACTCTGTTGTAATCTTGATCTGTATCAAGTACTCAAGGACAGGAAATAAGCGATAAAACAACTTGCTTTATCTTATCAGCCTTCCTATACCCATGATACCTTTATTGTGGTTGTAACGTTCATTTCCTTCACCTTCTTCTGTTGGGCACCTGTGAAATTTAGACCCTTACTTTGCAACCTAATCTCCCCAGATGATCCTTGCCCACATCAAGCAAGCCCAAGCCTCTTCAGAAGGAAAACAGCGGAAGTTCTTTGGCATCTTGGTGAGCCTATGGTGCCAGGTGACCCAGTTACCAGTCTGCAACCAGGATGCATTTTTTTTCACCTCAAAGTGGTGCAGGATGTTGTGGGAGATAGCAATAGGAAATGGGGATTTGTAGGTGGGGGCTGAGCTCTCTCTGAGGACAGGGGATGCCAGTGGTATCTGCTGGTGACTTGGGACATCTCCTGGACACCAGACAGCTGAAAGGATGCTCTCAGCCCCACTTTCCTCAGCCCACAGAGGCCAATGCCTCCAGCACTACTGGGCTCTCCCATTGTCATGGTCCCACAGTGTCACAGCTTCAGCACTGCTTCTGGGCTGGGAAACATACTGGGAGACACAAGAGGGGGTTGGAGGTGAAGATGGAGATCACTTCCTCCCTGCCAACGTGGGTCGAAAACACACTTTTACAAGGTTGCTCACATGGCTGAACAGCCGCTCCCATCCATGTGACAGCACTGGGGTTGTCCAGACAATAACCCGCCCACTTGTGTTTGTGTTTCCAGGGGCTGTCCTGCAAACCATCACGTGCAAGTTGTTTTACTCACAAAGACCCGCAGTGAGTTTGGCTGTGTTCGTGTCTCTGCTGTGGCTGGGCAGGGTTACATCCTCCCAGCCTGGAGGCATCTGTGTCCATGCTGGGGAGTGCAAGTATTGTAAGTCCAGTATTCTTCCTATTTCCCCCCCTAGAAAATTACCTAACAACAATTAATGCTGGTGTTTTGGTAGCATATATCAGCAGCTCTGTAATGTGCCAAGAAAAGGAAGGGCCTGAGAACAGCAGAAAATTGTATTTTCGGCTCTCAGCTCTGAGTGACATGAAGGTTTCAAACGTGTTGCACAAGTCCTCTTGGATCATATTTAAAAAAAATTGTATGTTTGGAAACAGTGAAACTGGAAACTGCAACAACAAATAGTGTATTTGGGGGAAAAGATAGCAGGGAGAGAAGAAACGAGTCTATTTATAGATCTTATCTTCGTTTTTCTTGGGAGGACAATTTATCCAGCCAGCACCGGAAAGTTGATCATGGTTGGGTGGTTCCCAGCAGCTGCATTTGGAAAGGAAAGGGAGGCAGCAGCAGGCCAGGTAGATAGCGGAGTACTTCCATGTCTTCTCTTTTCAGTTAAATACCAGATGTTTGGACTTTGCTTGTAAACCTTTAAAGACAAGGATAAAAATTATATGTTTGCTTCATTGCCTGCCTGGCTCCATTCCAACACCAAACAATGCGCACATATCCCACTCACCTGCACTTGCCTGTTTGCAAGTGAAATGTGAGCCTTGTAGCCATTTCCAAGACTCCTTAGTTTTCCCTTGTTTGTTCTAGCATGAAAAAAGATGGAAAAAGCTAAATCTAATGTATGCAAAAGAGACCACAGTGGTCACTGGTGCAGTACTGATGTTAAGTGCTTTAGGAGATCATTTTTTCAGCCTGCATAAAGCTCCATGCTGATAAGGAAGTATATACTGATGAATTGCATACATTTATAGGTATATTCCATATTTAAATATTAAAATCATGCTTATTGCACAATGAAGACTTTTATTCAGTTCCTATGATGCCATTCTTCCTCTAAGTCTTCTCTAGCACAAATGTTAACAGGGTGCAATGACCTGGCTGTGTTTTGCCCTGACACCTGGGAAGTATTTTTATTACACAAGGTTTCCCTATCTGCTCTGGCAATAAAAGTAATGGAGCCAGGTGTCTGCTAGGTCCTGCTCTTCTCACTGTCTGGCTGGAGGGGGCCAGTGGGAACCTTCCTGTGAGTTCCTGCCAGAGCTTAGGTTAGTGGCACTTCTCCTCCCTATGCTAATCTATGCTAGTCTCTGGCACAGCCAGTGAAGAACTAGACATGGATTTTGTTTCTAATTAACATGTGCAGTGTAGCAAACATTTATTTGCATGTATATATATATAAGGGCCACATTTTAAAAGCCCCAGCTCCCACCCAAAGACATTGACTTTGTGAATGAGGCACACTCACCTGCTGAGGAATCCCTTGAGCCTGAATGTGTTGAAATAATTTTGTGTCCTGAGCTGTTTAATATATTAAATGAATCAGAGTACAAGAAACAGATGTTTATTCCAGTGGGTGCAGGAGTCCAGACGCGAAGTATTGGGTTACTGTCTGTCTCAGATAAGGGGACAAAGTAGAAAAGTTGAGATTAAACATTCTACATGTGTCCAACATAGAAACTTTAAACCTTAAAAATGTAGCCCAGGTTCTGTAGCTGGCCTTATAGGAGCAAACCTGCAGCTGCTGTGCAGCATTCCTAAGCTGCAATCAGCATATGAGCACAAACCTGGGTGCTGGCAAATGTCCTGTACATTACACCAAACTCTGAGGGTGCTTTAGTTTGATGCCTGGCCACATTTTTTAACTCCCATGCCAAGGGATGGTGATGCATAGTTCATATCTAAGAGAGGTTTGGGACCATCTGAGATCCCATCTATGATATTTCAGGACTTTGGACACTGCTGTCCTGAGATCAGCTTGCAGCCTGGAGCATTTTCCCCCCCCCCATAATGAACATGAAATGTGAGGAACTCCAGAGAAGTTTGGGGGCTGGGGCATCTCTGTCAGGCTTAGCAGTACAGGAAATGTTTGCTCAAAACTCTGTACAGAAAAAAGCATGAGCCCCAAAAAGCAAGTGAGGTAATGAAAAGGATCCCTGTAGAAAGATCATCCTTATCCAGGGATGCTCCTTGCCTGCAATTTTTCTGCCCTGTACTGATTCTTTTATCATGAGCAGCATTGCCCATGTGAGTCTTGTTTGAGGTCATTTCTAAAAGACCTGTGGGTCCAGGAGGTGATCTGTGAGGGATGCCTGAAGGATTGCAGCCTCTGGCCCCACAGCATGGCAGTCAGTGGAAAGCAGTGTCACCAGATCACCAGTCTCTCCTGTCACCTGCAACCACTGTCCTTTGGCTGGCAAGAACTGCGGAAAATGGAAAGTACCATTCCTACATTTCAAAATCTGTTTAAACAAACAGACCTTTGCTAGGACAGAGCTCAGCCTACTCCCACATCCCACCAATCAGTGTGTCACAGGCAGTGCTTCCTGGCTGCAGGATCTGGGCTTCACTCATAATGGAGGAAAGATCACACAGAATCACACAGAATTAATAAGGTTGGAAAAGACCATAGAGATCACCGAGTCCAACCTATTTCCCCAAACCATCCCATAATCTAGATCATCTAGATCATGGTACTGAGTACATCATCCAGTCTTTTCTTAAACACATCCAGGGATGGTGACTTTACCACTTCCCTGGGCAGCCCGTTCCAGAGGGAAATCACTCTTTCTATGAAAAAGTTTTTCCTAATATCCAGTCTAAACCTCTCCTGACGCAGCTTAAGACTGTGTCATCTTGTTCTGTCACTGGTAGCTTGAGAGAAGAGACTGATACCCACCTGACTACAATCTCCTTTCAGGTAGTTGTAGAGAGCAATAAGGTCTCCCCTGAGCCTCCTCTTCTCCAGGCTAAACAATCCCAGCTCCCTCAGTCGCTCCCCATCTGCTGCTTCTTTTCTGTTCCTTTTTGTATCCCTCACCACGCTTGAAATGATCTGTATCCTGACTTATACAAGCTTTGCCATTGTTTGAGTCGTGGGTTATGAATTCTGTCCCTTTGAAGAAATATGACCCATGCTATGAAAAAGTGAGAATGATGTTAAGTCTGCACGAGACACTCATGGGTGTGACATACAGGAAAAGGATGAGTACTTTGCACTGTCCTCATGAATGGAGCCAGAGGAAAGAGGTGTGACAGGGCACTGGGTGAGCTGCTGAGAAATTTCTGTGATTCCTGATTCTGCACTGGCTCAGTTTGCATCCTCACCCTGCATTTTCATCAGCCAAAAGTGTTCCTCATAAACAGTTCCTCTGGCACTAAAAGTTTTGTCTCTGCTAAGAGGGGTTTTAAAATACCTAACACCAGTGATTCAGACCTAACTTGTGACACTTTTGTCATGACAACCTGCAGTCTACAGCTTCTTCACAGCAGGCAGGAGAAGGGCAGGTGTTGATCTCTCTCTGGTGACCAGCAGTAGGACATGAGAATATGGAATGAAGCTGTGTCAGGGGCAATTCAGGCTGGACATTAGGAAAATGTCTCTTCTCTGAGAGGGTGGTTGATCCCTACAACAGTCTGCCCCGGAGAAGTTGTCATGGCACCAAGCCTGCCAGAGATCAAGGAGCATGTAGAGGATGTTCTAAATCATATGGATTAGTTGTAGGTAGTCCTGTGAGGAGCAGGATCCTTGTGCATCCTTCCCAGCTTGAGATATATGATCCCATGACAGTTATCAGTCCCTTGCTTGTCTCTTTACACTGTCACTGCTCCTTTATTCTCATCAGCGTTGCCAGCAGAGTATTTTCAAGGGTGGGAGAAAACTCTTTGTGCTAATAAAGAGCAAAAGTGCCTCTCTGATGTCTGCAGTCTGCTCCCCAGGATGCTGTTACCAGCCGCACAGGGTGTATTTTGATGGAGCAAGGGAAAAATGAAAATGCCACAGCCAAAGGCCTGATGTGGGCAGGTGCTGAGCATCACCAGGCACAGCTTGCAGCCTGGAGCATTTGGGGTTTGCTTCTGGGGCTCTGAGCACTGCATTGTCCCTGGGATTACTTGACATTTGTTCACCCAGCCCCACTCCTGGCATCAGCAGTGCCCACACTCGCTGTCATGGGCTGCACTGCCCATTGCTGAGATCCTTCCCGTGCCTCGGCACCTCACCCCTGGAGGTTAATATCATGTGCAAAGAGGAAGAAGGCGGCAAAACAAGCGCAGCCAGGAATCACATAATATTGCTGCAGTCCTGCCAGGAAACGGACTGTAGAAGTTCCTGTATTTAAAGCCAGGAGATGAGTTTTATTGTTAGTAGTTGTTATAGCAACCTGAGGTGCTGGAGAGTAATACATACTCGGCGCGTTGCAACAGACTCTGACAAGTTCAAGGCTGTTGCCTTGCTGCTAAATCTTGTTGCCAAGGCAATGCAACACAAGGCTAGAGCCTAGAGAAATGAATACTGCTGACAGCTTGTGCCAGCAGGCTTGGGCTGATTAAAAGGGAACTTTTGAAAGTGATGTTAACTTAAAGAGCACAGCAGCAGAAGGGAGAGGGGAGCACAGAGATGGAGGAGGATCCATGTTAGTGTGAAGTAACAGGTAAAGGAAAGCATTTGGTTAAAAAGCAGTATAGCTGAACAGGATGCCTTTGCCTGTGATGCAAGAAATGCACTGCATTTTTGGAGAGAGTAAAAAAGAATCCCCAAATCCTCATTTTTTAAATTAATGTAACTTGGGCAGTACTGCTGTAAATTGAATGGGGACTTTGGCTTTTACCAAATGGTGTTGACAGCAAAAATCATTTCCTCAGTAAATTTGTTCAGTGGCACAGATATTGTTGCTGCTGTAATAAAAACCGTGAAGTAGCTCAGTTAACTTTCAATTTTATGTTCATTTCCAGCCTTTTTAAACATGCTTCATGGCAAAATGTTAGCTAGAAAAGAGATAAGGCTGGAAGTTGATTATTCTCTCCTGTCTATGATTCACTGTTAATGCTGACAGTATACCCTAATTGAAGTAAATGTATTACCCCAAGGACCACAGAATCAAAATAGATGATCAGTGCCAAAGAAGTCAGGTAGTTAAGTTAATTTCAACTACCAATACAATATTTTGGTTTGTGCTATGGGATACTAGGGTTCTAAAATGCAACTGCTACAGAAATGTCCTAAATAGATGCACGGTGATCTCAGATGAACTTGTTGACTTCTCTATTGATTTTTGAGTAAAAGTATAATGTTTCATGAAGAATTGCCATAGCAGTATTCTGATCCACTCCTACTTATGTCCCATGTATTTTACATTTTCATGGATTATCAATAACTAAAAATGGCCTCATATTTTCCCATTCAATAAGTATTTCAGCATTGCAACTTGCAGTACAGTAATGCTATACTTGACCAAATACCCTATGAGGGAATTTGTCCTTCTGGCACCTGCTATGTCTCATGGAAAAGTCAGGTCTGTAAATACTCTGTAGTATTTAAAAATGGGAAACTAAGACATGGAAAGTGATTTGCCAATTGTTCTGGAATTTCTTTTGTGTGTAATAATAGGCAGAGGCATCTCTACTGACCTTCTTAAAAGTAAGGTTTTTAATTAATTGTGAAATATTTTTGCTCTGTTTTGAAGTTCGTAAGCCATGGGCCAGGAAGCAGGCAGGTGACTGGTCATATGCTTGTAACCATCATTTGTTTTTCAGCAGCTGAATTTTATTCAAAGGAGGTAGCAATGTGTTACTTGCACCCCTACTACTGTTACTGGCATTTTTCCACAATTATCATAGCTAGCTGTAAGATATTATGTAATTAGAAAGAAAGGGAAAAACTGGTTCAGGCAACTGTGAAAGGAACATGACATTGTCGCAGAAGACAATTGTATTTGGGGACTATCCATTAGATAAAGAAATGTGAGGATTCTAGAACTGGGCATTAGCATTTTTTTGAATAAGAAAGCAAAAAGAAACTATTTTTAGTCTTAGCTGAATTTCTCTGCAGGTGATTCCAGCACATGGTGTTATTTCTTTATATATCCAGGAGAAGGTTTCAAAGCCCTACAGAATATCCTTCCTTTTTCTGAAGGGATGCATACGCAGAAGTCGGGCTAGAAAAGGCAAAACCATATGGGTAGGTCACACAGCGACATCAACATTACTAGAACTGCAGGATCCCAGAGCATTTCCAAGACCTGGCTCTCCTATCTGCAGGTCCCATCTGCCCTTGATGCCTGTGACTGTAGGATCCTTCTTGGATGGTTTCTAGATGATGTTTACCACCCCAAACATGTTGTGTGATGCCTCCTTCAGGACAGATGGGATGCACAGGGGAAGGTCAGACCCCCCCTGGAAAGAACCATGGCTGAATCACACTGCAGCTAAATGCACCTTGGCACAGCCTCTAAAATATGGATACACAGCCCAGAGGCATCCCTGTCTGCTTCCTTCTGCCTCCTACTCCTCTCCCCTTCTGTGCACCTATTTACTTGCTCGAGGGCCACCCCCAGAGAGCAGAGAAGCAATACGGAGCTGGGACAGCGTGTCATCAAGATAGCTACTGATAGAGCAGACAGAGCTATTTCCAGAATGATTAATACTATTAGCACATGCTGAAGCTTAAGGCTGAATATAAGCTTTAGAGGAATGGATTTTGATGTAAAAATTGAATAAATGAGACAACTGTCAGAACAATGAGTGGTGAACCAAGCAAAGATTCTTAGCGTAGGAGATGCAAAGCTCTGCCTGCTGGCCTGTTTTCACTGAAGCTGCTGGTAAAATTCCCACTGACCTTCAGGCTGGAGAAATAGCCCAACAATAGCATGTGGCACAGAGGAAACCCAGCTAGCAGGCACTAAGGTTACTTCCACAACTGATTAGCTGCACAGCATTTGAGCAGAGACACAGTGTTGGTAACACCCCGGGTTCCAAGGCACTGATCCTCCCCCATCCCAAACTATGCTCTGCTGTTCCTGGAGCCCATTCGGGGATCTTTGTGTTGCCCTTTGCTGTGCATACCTCGAGTGCTTGCAAGAGTACCAGTGTGAGGGCTCGTCCTGTTTGCTGAATAAAAAGCATGTCTCCAAAGGGCCATCTGACTTACACTGTCTTCTCGCCTCATAGATCTCAAATTCCATGATTGAAAATCTGCTGTTCATCTTCTGAAAGTCAGGTTAAACCTACTGTAGGAAGCTCCCAGAAGGACAGTATTTTGCATAATCAGACACAGGGAATATATATAACATTTATCTGTTTTTCTTTTCCTGACACTTTTCTCACAGGANGTCTGCTCCAATGTGCCAGTTGCTGACAGGAGACAGCAAAGTGCAGTTGCACCCACTGCAGAGCTTAGATATAATGAGCTCTCCAAGAGAGAAAGTGACTCAGTGCTAATTAGAATGATGAGATCCTTTTATCTTGTTTGAAAAAATCTAGTCTTGCTGGAAAAAAGAAAAAAAAAAAAAAAAAAAAACATATAGGCATAGCTGTGCAATGTCCTCTTCCTCAATTCCTTTTTTTAACCCCAGTCACCAAGGTTACTTCTTTTCTTATACTACAGCATTGTATGGACAGATTTTAATTTCCTTTTTTGAAAATTTATTCTTCTCTTTCTTACATGAGACATCTTGAGAATAGATGTCATGAATGGGTTTGCCAAAATCTGGTGGGATTTTTCACCTTAGATCTGTTTCTGCAAAGTCACATGCTTGGGGTGTTTCTCTGGAGTAGCTAATTCAGCTTGGACCCAGCCACATGATCCCCTTTTTGAGTCTTGCCTTTTGGCCTCTAAGGAATGTTGCATTGGCTGCAAGGGAATTACTAGGTCTTGGCAAGACATGTTAATATCTTCGCAAAGACTTGTTAGGGACCAAGACTTCAGCCTCCAACTATTTCCTCTGATAAAGCAGAGTATTCATAGCAGTTCATCAGTCTTGATTCATCAATTTGACCTTGTTTGAGAGAAATGAAAGTTCCCCACAAACCAGAAGGACTCTGTGAATAAAACTGGCTGGTGTTGCCTGCCTGCTAACAGACTTCAAAACAGAAGCACAAAGTGTTGGATCGAATTAGAGAAGTCAATGACTTGGGACAAGCCTTCAGTCAAGAGTTGTGAAAATGAATACTCAGGTTATGAATTATGAATTATGGCCACACCTGCTGCAATGGAATTTGAAAGACTGTCTGTCATAACACCTGAAAACTTGGGCTGTCATATGTGGGGATGCAGATTTGATGTTTTCTCCTGAAGACCTGCCCATGATCATACACCTAGTTTGTAGCAGCAAGAGAACTACAGCCCCATTTTATTACAGCTGTTGTTTTAGGGCTTTTTAACACTCAGAGCTATCTTTCCATTAGTGTCTGAAATTACACTGATAACCCTTGAAAGCACCAGAACGTGAGTGTCATATCTGCAGCTGGATCTCTGCTAGGAAACTAGTTACACAGTATGGAAAGTATTTTTGCTATCTCATTTTGAATCATTGATAACAATATCACAAGGGAAGGGACCGTACTGTTCATCCATTAGATGGGGAGGAACCACTCCCATGGCCACAGCACGTTGCTGTCCCAAGCACACACTTGCAAGGCAGAGAGGCAACATCTGAGTTACACATTTTGCAAACCAGGAGCAGCTTTCCCAAAGCATGGCTTGCACAGCACCAGTACAACTGACAGAGGGTATATCACAAAACAGGTCCCTCCATGCCAGCTTCCCAAAGCACTCATATCACTGAGCTGAGCTTCAGAGCATAGCACAAGAACACTCTAAAATCTCAGAGCTGGGCCCCAGCAGCTGGAACACTCGATTGGAGTAAGGGTATCTATCAGTCAGATGCTCAGAAACTCCCAGTTGACTCAGGGCCCCATTTCTTGGCTGTGTGCTGGCCTCTTTACACCTCTGGTGTTGGAAAAGGAAGTGAAACAGCCGGTTCTCATGTATACGTTCAACAGCTTTGAAAAGCCCCCCAGTTGTAGAAAAACGGAGCAGAGCTGCAAGGTCTGGAGCTGGTTTCCTATCTAAAAGCCAGGCAGGATGCCGGATCTGTAGCTGCAGTTTAACTTGACAGAGGGCCAACTCCAACACCGCTGTTCTCATCTGCTTTAGTGTCAGCTGAACATTTGTGTGCCATTTTCCCCTCTGGCACCATACAAGCCTAAACAAGGACCAGAGTTCCCCCAGCTTTCTACAGAGTGGTGGCATAAGTTGCAGTCTTGTTCAGTGCCATTTGCTGTCACCCGGTTGACACTGGGATTCAAATCAGGACACCAGTTCAGCAACTACTGAGTGACTTGTCCCCTCCCAGCCTCATTTGGCTGTGCATGTCCTTAGCTAGACATGTTTAAATAACTCACTACAGCCATGGTTCAGCCTTAGTGAAAAATATCCCAGTAGAAGGATAGAGAACCTGCTCGATCAACTCACTCACAGAGAGACACGCTCAAGCCAGCTAATGGGTCATCCTGTGTCTATGTACCACAAGTTCACAAGATAACTTACTGTCCTGCTTGGTAGAAGAGTGTTATTGCCTCTTGGAATACAAGCATTCCTGATCAAAGATTATCCTTGTAGAATAAATCATCAAACCAAACTAATGACTGTAGGGGTGTGTGTATATATTTTTTTTTCTTGTGGATTTATATGACATTGCATATGCTGATGCCAGTTCATCTGGTGGGGTAGAAACTGATGGGGAAGTTGTAACTGCATGGAAAGAATGGGAATTTTCTGGGGAATTTTCTGGTGAACCTCAGCATGGCAGAGACTGTCCTCAGAGATCCTAAAAGACTTCTGCAGCCTGCTAATTATACACTAGCCAAACTTTATTACAAACAAGTAATAAGTATAGGCACGTTTGTTGGTTTTGCTAATGACATTAATGTCCTTTTGGATGATTTGCAGAGCTACAGGAGGCCAGAGACTCAATTTGTACTGATGTATCTTTCACTCTAGTAAGTCTAGGGAACTCTGTGGATGTTTGATAGCTTTTCACCATCTATCTTTAGACAATCCGAGGTCTGCTTCTTCTGCTGTACAACACACACATTCAGAACTCTAATTAGACAGTGAATCTATGTATTATTTTCTAGTATATAAGTGACGGTACATAAAATTACACATTACTCTTCTTGAAGAGAATTTGTGCTTTTACTCCTCCACGATTTCCTTATCTCCCATAGCAAAATGGCTGTCACATTGAAGTCTGCTGTGTAGATTCGTTTATCTTTCCCCTGCGGAGTCCCAGAGAGTTCAGATATCCCAGTTAAAACCACAGACTTTGCAAGTTAGTGTAAGTCAGCAGCAGGGTAAGAGACAGACTTGGAGCTCGTTAGTACACATTCTGAAGAATTATCAGGATTTGCTGGGCAAAGTGAAGCAAAGGTTTTTCTCTCTATTCACATACCTCTACGACTAATTTGTTTTGAGTTTCCAGTGTCTGTTTGCACAGACCTGATCATCGGTCCCACTGCCCTTCTCCACTTCCTGTCTGAGAACAAATGGAGACAGTTAGCAGCAGCAATCACACGTCCTTTCACATGAAAACCACTGAATACAATTTGTTGTGCCAGGGAAATCAGTGCTTTAAGTATGTGAGAAATTTACTGACTTCATAGGAATATCTCTGGACGGGTTTTTTAAGCATGAAGCAGCAGCGGGACACTGCTCTGAACACATATTTGCACACTGCAGGCAAGTGTCAGGAGCTCCTCACAGGCACTGCTGGCCCATGCTGCAATTTGGGGAGCCCTGCTGTGCTGGGACAGAGAGATCTTGCCCCCCCCCAGCTTTCAATCCAGCCCTTCCTAGCATTACACATCCCTGGGAATACACTCAGAAACTATAGATGAGGTCATTCCCAAGAGTCTGCTTAGGTATTTGGGGCCCTTGACACTGAGAGGAGCTAAAATCTTATATACTATGAATGGTTTTTAAAGGGAAAGGAACTCTTTTTATAGTACATTAGCTGTTTGCTAGTCTTGAATTTGTAAATTACTAACTCCTCTACAATTTGTTTATCCTTATTGTTAGAGATTGAGCTAATATATATTCTTTGATCTTACCTGCTTCCTAAGAGGCTTTGGGAGTCACAGTCACCTATGCACAATCCCAAATAAAATATTAATCATTAATTAATATTGTTTATGTATATTAACAAGTTTGAGGCTGATTTCATCTCTGTGCTGTCCTTTTGAACAATCCATCGAATATGAAAAGCAGCAGTTTGCCCAACAGACCCTGAATTTGACCTGATGCTCTAAACTTCAAAACATTTGTCCAGAAAATGCTGCTCTGTGGGTCCAGAGCTAAAACAACAAGCACAGCATGCAAAGACACCTCACCACTGAGAGTGAGGGGTGACTCTAGCTTTGTCCTCGGTCCAATTTCTCTTGGGGAAACAAAGAAGAAAGTGGAAGCTTATCTTGGAGTCCAGGATAGGTACAGAAAGCCTTTTTTCAGACTTACTGAAGCAACACTCACATCTACCAGCCTGTGACCTTACACTCCCCTATTTCCATGCTCCTCTCCTCCAGGCAGTTGTACAGGGCTTCCCATCTGGTGTGGGTCTGCTGACAGCACACCCCTGTTAGAGATGGTAATTTAGGTTCAAGTCGCAGTTAATGTGCTGACAAAGAATCCCTACCTTGTTGTTCAACCAACATAAACCTTTTGCCCAAGTGTTGATGGGGCTGACAAATGTGGGTTTCTTGATGCAAAAGGATATGCTGTGTTCCAAATGCATCATCAGAATCACAGATTAGTGATGTCTTTTTAAAAATGTGCTCTGAACATGAGTTTTTGCTTCCAAAAATAACTTTTATTTTGTTCATATTAGAAGAGCAGGATGTTCTTTCCTGTCCTGAAGGGATAAGGAGGAAATGAGAACTATGAGGTTCTTATATGGTATGAGCTACTATTCCTCTGAACTAATGTTGTGAATCTTGATTTTTTTTTCCCCCAGGCTTAGCATTTTATTCCCCATGGACCTCATTTTGCATTCATTCATGCTGATGTTACTCCAGTGAAACTCTCTTTGATATCAAAGGCATTCCTCCATGTTTACAGCCTCTCTCATACTAAGGCAATAGGCATTAGAAGGGAGGCAACCTTCTGAAGACAGTGCATGCTGAATGTCTAAAATCTCCTTTTGAAAGAGATAAAGTCAGTTGAAAGGTGCTAGTGGGGGTAGAAAGCATCCTTTCCTGTACTCTGTGTTGAAAGGAAAGAGACAGCAATTTGGAGGAAATGTGAACGTAATGGACTGTACATTTGTATCCCATTGTACTGAGGTCTGACAGGAAACACTTGGGGTTTGATTCAGGAAAAAGTAAATAGTATTCCTGTATAATACTCTCATAACCCCGGTTATCCTGCCATATTTGACTGCATCCATGTCTTTAATGTATATATTCTCACAACTCTCTCCGGAACACCAGAAGGAAATGTGGCCACTGGGGAGCAGGGGAGGCATGGGAAGAGATTGTACAGCATTTTCCATCTGACGGCCCTACTGAGTGACAGCAAAAGGCCATCAGCTTTTAAACCAAAGGGACGCCTGAGCAGCTGCTATTATTGACTGCCACCATGAGCAGTTCCCTATGGGAGGAAGGCTGCAAACACCAAACTTTGAGCAATTTCTTAGCAACCTCTACCAAGACTGTTAGAGCTTTCTCTTTCTATTGGCTCTTGCAGTAGTGTATAGATGATTGCAGTGAGTTCCCACCATGTGTGCAGGGCCACAGACTTCTCAGTAGGCACTGGGGAATCCCTCGGTTAGGGTGGAAAAGGTTCCAACCCTCAGCATTTGGCAACTTTGTTCCTCATAGAGCCAGCTGAAGCTGAAGTTCTGTAGGATCTGTACTGATCCCTGGAAATGCCTTTCATCACTCACGAGGGAGCCTGCCTCCCAGAGTGACCGGGGTCAGGGAGCTGTTACAGTCCTTTTTAATGTGGGTAACATGCAGTACCACCACTGTTTGGCATTTTGCTGTACAGCTCACAAAGCTGCAAAGATTGCAAGAGAAACCAAACCCCCCCACGTAACCCAGAAGAGATGGATTGAGGACATAATGCCCTTGATTGAAAAGGGAGGCACCCAGGAAACACTGTGGTATATATCTTTTTTTTAACTAGAGCTAAAGTAATTTGGCATGTGTGTCCCCTGAGCTGCTTCCTAAACCACAGCTGCATGAGGAATTATCTAGCTCTTAGATGAAGTAACTCCTTAAAAAAAACCCCAACATGTAGGTCATTAAAGTGCTAATAAAAAAAGTTGATGAATCTCTGAGCAGTGCTCTGATTATCTCTCTGTGGGGAATGAAGAACTCATTAACATGAGCTCCATGCCACTCCCTCCTCCTTTCTCAGATTTGGCATAAAGCAAGGAAACAAATGTTTGTGGTTTGGCCAAGTTTCTAATGAGTAGTTCAGTTAGGTCCACTGATTAGACACATGGCTTTACCGAGGGTGAAAAGGCTGCAGTACCATGTAAAGTGGCAAAGCATTTCTGACAAGTTGGGACCCTGAAAAGGAAACACTTTAACTGTTGTGTGATTTTTTTTGTGTGTGATGTATTTAGCAAGAAATGTACACAGAGAGGGTTTCCTTTACTTGGCAGACAGAGAAGAACACTGTGAGATGCAGAGAGAGTAACAGAGCTGGGTGTATGTCTGAGGACCCCCTCTCCAAAAATGCAATGCTGTTGTAGCTTACTATAGGTTTGGTTTCACTTCCTGTATCTCCCCTGCTCTGGATGTTACTTGTCCTACAGCACAGAAGGATGCCTGCACAGCAGCCCCCAGGCACCACAGGAACCCACAGGCAGCACTGGCAGAGATCTCCATTTGCTGCATCATCTGCAGGAGCTGCAGTGCAGAGGTCTGCCTAACTAGAACTGGCCCAGCCCAGTGACTCTCTAAGAGCACCTGGCATTTGTTTCGAAGGAGGGAACAAAACCTCCAGAACTAATCAGAGAAGTCTCTTCCATGAAGAAAAGTTACTTTTTGATCCTGCTTGTAATCCATTTATAGCCTGAATCATGAGTACTTCTCAGCTCCATAATCTTTTCAGGACTAAAGTAAAACTCATCCACATGCCCAGGAGAAGAAAACGTACCCTATAATAAACAGGAAAGACATGTGCTGGGATGAGCAGGTGCTGCCTCTGAAATTCAAATATCAGCGTGAGTGATCGATGTCACGCAGCACCTTAGCACTTAAATCAACCTCCTGAGACATCAAGTCTGTCCCCTGCTGTTGCAGACAATGTATCACATAATGATTTTAATAAACTTAATCTCAAAAGCAGTGTGATTTTCTATTCCTAATAACCTCCTTGGAAAATGTAGAATTTGATTGCTCTAATGGTTAACAACTCTCTTCTAATTTCCAACTGAAATTTGTGTGTGGTCAGTTCATATGCAATTGCTCATGTGCCAGCACCATCTCTAGCTAAGCAGTTGTCTGGGCCAGAGCTCCAATCTGGTTCAAGGCAAGTCCCAACCCACCAATTTCATTCCATCCTCACTTTCAAAACCATGCCTAAAGTTTGTAATTTCTTGGCCTTTTCAGGTTGAAAGTTTATTGAAACATGATACAGCTGTTATTTTTTCTAAAAGGAAATAAAAAAGAGGGCATTAACAGGGATGGAACAGCCCTACTAAGTCCATGAGTGAATAAATATGTAAATTGGAGAAAGCAAATTGCTTCAACTTTTATAGCACAAGCCACATGTAGGTATATATTCTTCATGTGCCCAAGGTAAGTTTTAATTTCCAACAGCCACCAGATAGTTAAAGGTCTTGTATTAAATAACAGATGCTGTATCACTCATCCCATTATTAGTGGCCAGTACCTACAGCTTCCCTTGGCGCTGGTCAGGTCAGGTGGAGTCACCTCTGTGCTATGTATACATTTGCAAAGTTAAAACATATTCTGCATCCTCTCTCTATTCAAATCAAATACCCTGTGGCTGAACAGTTTGGTGCCTCAAGCACTTTTTTCTCTGAGGACCTCTCTAGCTCCCAAGGGCTCTTGCTTGCCTTTCTGTGATGGACTCGCAGCTCCTGTACTGATATGGTGGCAGCAGCCAGCCAGGCTAGAGCCTCTTTGGTGGCTCTCTCAGAAGAGGATCCTGGAATGCCGTGTCTTCTTCCTGCCTTTGCTCCAGCCCTGCTCATTTCCCCATGATCACAGTCCCCGAGGGATTCTTTAAAAGCGACCAGTATGCAGAATTAAAAGGTTTTGTTCCTGAGCCTACATGAAGTTAGTTAACGTGTGTAATTTTACACCTGTAAGCAGTGTTGCTGATTTCAAAAGGACCTTTTAAGCCTTTTAAGCATGTTTTAGAAAGTTTCTTCTTGATCCTGCTTGCAATGCATTCATAGCCTGAATCCTGAGGACCTGTTGGACTTGAGGACTTCTGAGTTTTAGAAATATTTAAAAATGTAATTAAAATACAGACTTTTTTTTTCTTTAATGTATAAAGCTAAACTATCACCCAATGCTTCTGTGACTTCAAACGTCTGGTCAGAACCGGTCAAATGTAACCAAACCGGCCCTGAAACTGAGAAACTAAGTAACTTTGTGTGGGGAACCAAGACAGGGATGATTTCAGCTGAGCAGAACAATTGCACAAAGCTTAAAAAAAAAAAAAAAAAAAGGAAAAGAAGGACAATGTTTGCCAAGATGACTTTAGCATTTTGTGCAGCTTTTTTTAGCCAGGGCCGCTCTCAGCACAAGAGCCTTCTCCTGAGCAGCACAAGCCATCTGGAGAAACCTTCTGTTGCCTTTCAGCCCCAACAACTGTTTAAATCTCAAAATTTCACTTCAGAACAAGGCTGTTGTTGTTGTTTTCCTGTTTGGGGGAGGTTTCTTTATTCATTTTTTCCCATATACACCTCCCTTTATCCCCCACCGCCGCCTCAGCTGCGCACTGGGCATCCAGGAGCCCATCTCCTCGCGTCATGGCCCCTCAGGGATCGATGCTCCAGCCCCGCACTGCAGGTACAGCCGTGGCGCGGGGCGTGAGGCGGGGGACAACAATGGAGAGCAGCCGGGGCGGAGGACACTGGCAGTGCCGCCGCCCCTCGGCCAAGTTGGAAGCCGGGGAAAGACGAGGAGGGGGCGGCAGCACTTCCAACTTGGCCGAGGGGCGGCTGGGGAAGGGCGGCAGGCGAGCCCCCTCTCGCTGCCAGATAGTGATCCGCGGCGGGCGGACGGGCGCGGGAGGAGGAGCCCAGGTGTCCCTTCCTGCCACATAGTGCGCCGCCCCTTTCCCCGCCCGCTCCCGCGGTGGTGCTGGCGCTCCCGCCGCCGGCGCGCAGGGATGGACTGCAGCACAAAGGCGCGGGCCCGCTGAGGTAACGCTCCCGCGGGGTGCGGGCGGAAGGGCGAGGGGGAAAGGCGGGGGATCTCCGCTCCCGCTGAACGCGGGGCTGTGGCNCGGCGGGATGGGGCGGGTGAGCGGGACGGCGGGAGCCGTGGGGCGGAGGGGTAACTTGGCCGCGGGTCTGCGCCAGCGCTCCGGCCGGGGGAGATGCTGCAGTGCTGCCGCTCTGCCTCGGCGCTGGGCTGAGGAGGAGGACGGGCTTTAAATAATGCGCCTCTGCTCCGAAACTCCGCTAATCAAATAAAACCTCGCCGTAACTACGGGCTGTCCTTGCTCCACCGCGAGGCTCCGGGCTCCCTACGCGTCTCGGGAAACTTCTTAAAATTTATATTGTTTAGGCTTTTTATACGTTTAGACGCGCGCGGGCTCCACCTTTGCTGTGGATCGCGGTGCGGAGAGCCCGGGAATGCGCTTTCCCGGTGCAGGCACACGCATTCCGGTCACGGCAGCGCGGACCCACCGGCGTGAGCAGCATCAGCCCAGCGCCGCTCGCTGCTGCGGGCTCGCCGCGGACACACGGCCCCGCGTTCTGTCCGCAGCTTGCAATTATTGCCGTTGTGTGTTTGTGTTAGCGAGGAGGAAATTCGATGTTGCTGCCTTGAACTTTAGGCTCCAGAAATGAGGATTTACGATGGGCCTTTTGAGAGTTTGTTCCTCGGTTTTGGCCAGTTTTCATCTCGCATTATAAAGCTTAGGAATTCAGAGCGGAGTCATCAGTCACTGTTCACTGCAGACTTCAGGGCAGGCAGGGTCTGCGTGACCCAGCGATGTGATTTTAGCTTTGGACTGGCTGAGTAAGGAGGGTAGAGCACAACTCAAAAGCAACATGCTTCTGTTTCTGTCTTCTCAGCATCTTTACGTTACAAGCAGGTTGATCTGAATCTGCTGGTTTTCATTCCCATGTCCTGGACTCGTCTGGAGGGTAGTGATGTGGTACCAAGCAGAGGACAAATGTGTAGGCTTGTGCCTCGTCTGCATGTGGTGCCACTATGTGGAGGAGTTAAGTTTTAAAACAAACAGATAAAATCAATGGCAGTGAATATCTGCACAAATAGTAATTGGCCAAGGGTTATAACAGCATGAGTGTATGGAATTGCTGAATTGTGTGGGAGAAGTTGCTGCTTAAATGAGCTTTGGTTACCAGAGGAATGAAGCTGATAAATGTGACATCAGCCTTTAGAAGAGCATTTTGGTGTGCCTGGGGCAGCTTCAGGTTGTCTCACCTGTCCTCTGGTCCAGTTGCTGGTGACTGGAATAAAGTGTAGGTGTGGCAGATGTATGGCTGCGTGTGATCTGCTGGAAAGGGATGATGGTGGGGAAGGCTTTTGGGGGGAGCAGTGCAAGCCAGGGCAGTTCTGCACGTGCCTGCTTTGACAGCAGATCTGCTGTGAAAGGCTTTCTTTGCCTCCCTGCCAGGGTTTGCCTTGTACCAGTACTGCACATCCAGCCACTGAAATGTCCTTCCTGGCTGGACACTGTATGAACACATTGTGCAAGCCTCCTTGGTGGCATCCAGTACTTAGAGGGAAAGAAAGTTTCAACTCTGGGAACTGCATGAGCGGATAATATCAGGCAAGCTCCTCAATGCTACTTTGAGTAGGGAGTGCATGTGTTTCTCAGTGAAACAAAATGATAATTGTGCGATTAATAGTGTACTAGTTTTAACTGTAGATATTGTCATGTTAACACTTTTGATGGTTCTTCCTTTATTTTTCAGAAGACATTATCACTTGAGGTAAATTTACTGTGGGAGAATGTGAAGCCCTAAGCAGGCAGGGGTGGGCTGTTTAGATGTTGAGTGTTTAATGATAGAGGTTAGTGCACAATGATGATGATGATGATTAAGCATGTCCTTAATTCCTGACCAATAGATGGAGTGCTGCTATGCTTTAGGATATCTGGGGATTTAATGGTCTCTTGGTTAAATCAGTCATTATCCTTGACTCTTGCCTGAGGATTGAGGCAGCTGATATTTTTATTTAAAGAAATGGTGATTTTTAGGGTGGTGCAGTCAGGCTGTCATGTACACCATGATCACTAACCCAAAGGGGAGGTTCGGGTGGTGCCTCTCACGCCAAAGGCTCTGAACTGGTTGCTGGGTGGTTGGAGTGGAGAGATTTGGGTGAATCACCGTGTCGGTCACTGAGATGTACTGCAGCTCTTCTGTTGACCCTTTGCTGGTAATGAAACAAGCACGGGCTGTTCGCCAGGGCTGGCTGAAGGAGTTGGCTCCGTGTAACTGTGCAGGAACAGTCCCTGTTGCATGTGATGTTAGAGGTGACATTGCTCGCGGGGCTGCCTGCTTTTGTTCAGCTGCACTTGTTACAGCCCAAATGACCTGGCATAAGACTCTTTTTGCTGTGAAAATCATGAGAAATTAACATGTAAGAGATGAAAAATGAAAGCTATTTTAAGACAGGCCAACATTAGTTTGTTTCCTTTTGTAAGGGGAATGCTTTAGGGATCAAAAACTGAAATGGGAGAAGGCAAAAGGCTGCTAGTTTTTTCCTGTTAAAATCTTTGCTGCTAGTTAAAACTGCAGCAAATGTCCTTTTTGTGCTGTGGATGCTGTTGAAATGATAATGCTTTTAAAACAACAATTTAATTTAGGAGAATAACTCATATGACTTTGAGATGGTGCATAAAATTGCCTTTGCTAGCTTTTTTAAAATTGGATACGAATTTTAGTTTCTTTAAAAAATGTCCTGTAACTTTAGCAGCCATAGTAACCTCTGGCTATTATTTCCCTTGTAAATCAATTTTGCATTTTCATAGTGCTGCTGCTTCAAAAACTGAGTAAGTCATTTTTGGTATTGACTTCAAAGAATGCAATCTATATTATTTAATAGCATTGCTTCCCATTATATCACAGGCTTCTCTTCAAGCTATGTTTTGAAATGCCTGTTGCTGTATGGTGGTAGATGGTGGTGTAGCTTTTGGTAGGGTTCTTGGTGGGTAGCTGTCTTTTGTGTAGCATTTTTTGGCACATGAAGATGAATAAAAACTACTTGACCCTTAGGGAAAAAGCAATAACTTACTCTCTGTCTGTGAATATTAGCTCTGTTTGCCCACAGAGTCTACTCTGCTTCTATATTCTTTAAATCACTTGTCATACAGGGAAAAACTTGTTTCTTTTCTGTGGTCAAGATAACACACATCATTGTACATCTTCACAAATGAGATTTTGAGGGAGTTCTTTTAAAGATATCCTAGCAAGTTCATTGCAGTTTTGTGGATGATTTGTGATCCAGACTATTAGTTAGGACAAACAAGTTTTAATTAATTTGTTAGGCCAGAAAGTATCTTTAGTTATGGCATAGTCTTAATCCGGGGTGGTGGAGGGGGGCAGGTTCACTTCCAAATTGCAGAGTAAATTGAAGAGTGTTGACTGCTGAAAGGTTGAGATTTTCTACAGGCTGATTGAAAAGTTGGATAGAGAGAGAAGGCTTGAGAGCTTCAGCCTCAGTATGAGGGTGGCGGATCTTGGCTGTTTTATTCCTCCCTGGATCTTTACAGTTGGTGAATGTAATGTAGGTGCCTGGTTAGTTGGGACTCTGGGAGCGTATTAAACGTATGGTAGTAATGTCAGTTCTGCTTGACAAGGATGCAGTCAGCTGTTACAAAGTGCTAATTAGGGAAATATTATAATAGCTTCATTCATTGTTCCAGTCTCTTAAACTGTTCTGGTCTTGGCCAGAAAGAAACTCTTTTCTGGCCTTGTATTGTTTAATGTGTTAAAATCCAAGTGACATCACAGCAGGAGGCGGTTTTCATGTGAATCAGCAGGTTGGGGTGAAGATCAGTAAATTCCAGACTGGTGTGAGAGCTGCAGCTTGCTTTGTGGCATTTCACATTGTGTTTTCATGACCCACAGCAGCAAACAGCTGGTAAATCCCTTTTCCCTTGTGCAGTAGGAAGCTCCTGAAGTTACTTCTCCAGCTGAAGTATGTGGCAGTCCTGAATACCATAGAGCTGACAGCAATTTACTGCTCTTCCTATTGTTGCTGAACGAGTACCCAGCACAGAGCTGGCAGCACAGGCAGCTGGCACTTCATCCAAGAGCTGAACTCTCTGCTGTGTTGGCCAAACTAAGAGGATTCTTGGAATGACTTTGAAAATCCCTGCTTGTTGTCTTCCTCTATACCTGTAGTACCTGGTCTCAAGGTGGATCTGCATCTTGTGCTTACAGATGCACAGTAAATGTGAGTCCTGGAAGATTGGTTTGGGGTTTTTTGACAGCTGTAGAAGTCTTAGGAGAATGCTGTGGGAGCAATTTGTTACTAAAGTTTTCTGTATAATTCAAATAAATAATTTCTAGAGCAACATAAATTATAAATTGGCTGGGGTCAGAGAGATTGCTGATAGTAGTGTAAGTCATTTCATATAATCCAGTATCCCAGCACTTCCTTAGCAACCCCTATGACACTTTAGTCTCTATGGATGGATACACAAAAAAACTCTGTATTTATAAAGAGCATCAGTAAGGCCACGAAGTCAAGTATTTGAAAGCTGGGTAGTGCTTTCCAAAGAAAATATCCTCAGTTTAAAATTGAAAATTAAACCATGGCATTGGAAAGTGCACTTAGGAGCCCTGATGTCAGGAAGATTAAAAGTGCTTTGGCTCAGATGCTTCGGATGTAGCAGACACTTAGCAGAGGCAGCCTTCAGCCTAACATGTGAAAAATTAGGTGAAATTGAAAATAGGATTTTGGGACGGAAACAGGGGACAATACTAGGCAGTGCATCCAGCTCTGTTTAGAACTGAATACAATGACTCAAAAGTACTGACCTCACAAGTACCTTTGTGTTTTCCTGACTCAGAAGCACAGCCGTTTTTAGGAGAGCTAATGAATTGGACAACAATTTCTCCAGGCTCCCGGTCAATGCTGAAACAGGAGTAAAATGCAATTTAAAGAAGCTCTTTTAATATATTGGTTGTTGCAACACCACAGACAATGTACCTTATTTCCTGTAACTCCTAACCCACGAAAACCAAACCTAAAAACTTCATTCTTGGAGCACAGAGTTTGTATTTGGAGATTGCATGATATAAGAAACCCATGGAGAGTCAGATCAAGTGTTCTGTTAGGATTTGTTTTCAGCTGAATTATCTGTAATTTCTGTGAAGGTGCTGAGATTTAAGGTGCAAGAAGCTATGTATAAAATTAATACCTGGTGTTCCTATGTTATCTGAAAACAACATTAGCCCTCCTGATGTAGCATTACTGTCAAAGTAAGTTTAATGGATATTTCTGTTAGCACAGTTAAATTGTGATGTGCTCAGAATAGTCATTGGGTAATTGTTTTTGTAGCACTCACAGTTCATCTGTACAGTTTCTAACTTGCATTTAATGCCTAAATATTCCTAAGTATGTCTAAAAATATATGCAAAGGTAAAACTGTTCTGGTAATGCTTTTTTTTTTTTTTTTTTGGACCCAGTCATCAAGGCAGAAAGCAAAGATGTTCATACTCTTCATACTCTTTAATTCACCTACTAAGTGGAAGCTCTTCCCCCTTAGGGCAAACTGCATTTCCAGAGCCAAAGGCTTTGTAACTTCTTATTCCTAAAGCTACCGAGGTTGTAAAAGAATTTGTGTGTATGTGCCAATTTTTTTTCTTTTTGGTTTGCCTTCCCATCAATGGATATACTACTGAATACAAATTAGATTTTTTACTGATGTGCTGATTGTTTTGGATTGGCTTGGCAGAGCTATTTGTCTTAGCCACGTAGCTGACTTGGCATTCAAAGGACATGTACATGTTCTGTGTTAAATGGCTTAAGGACTGGAGTGACACAGTTGGGGAGCTTGGCAGATACCTCCGTGTGTGCATGATTTGGAACAAAAAACTCCATCTTCTAAGACAAACTGTCCAAAGTAGATCACTCAGTAAAATTTTCATAAATATTTTTATTGCAAAGATTTAATCCTGAGCAGCTGAAGAAGAGAGAACTTGTGATACCTGCTTGAATAATGGCTTCTACTGTGTTTGTAAAGTCAAGTATGTCTGTAACCAGCAAAGCCCTCTTTAGATGTTTGTCTTGTTCCTTATCAGCCTGATCAAAATCAGGGGTCTGGTATTGAACAAAAAAAAACAACAAACCCAAACCCAAAAAACCAAACCAATAAAACCCAACAAACATGCAGAAGACTTTGCAAATAATTTGACATTTGTGGTGTTTTAAAATAAGTTAAAAAACCCCAACCCAAAACCAGAAACCAAAACCAGTGATCTGGCAGTCATTTTTCCCTTTTTTCACTCTGTTTCAAACCCTTTCCTTTTTTTGCTCTGTTTCAAACTTGTTTTAAATACTTTTGCAGCATACAAAGAGATTGAATACATCTGTGTAGTGCTAGCATGAGTGAGTCTGTGCTCAAAAACAGGTTAGTTTCAAAAAAAAAAAAAAATCTTGAAATGAATCCAGGTAGCTTCCTAGTTAAAACATATCAAATAACATAAAACATATGAACTGAAGGCAACTCAGTTTAACTATATAAAACATTTAAGCTGTAAAACAGCAGGAGGTTTTTTTATAGGTACCTGGATAATTTGCCCTTAGGTGGCAGAGGGGCAGAGTGGGTTGGTTCCCTCTTTACATCAGATGTTTTCCTGCGGGCCAGGCACTTGGGGAAAAACTGAAATGCTGCTTCCTCTTTAAATGGTTGTTGTGTATACATTATGGTCTTTGTGTGTGTTTGCTTAAACTTAGATGTTTTTAAAGAGTGGTGCCCCTAATTTTACATGCCCTAAGACAGCTCCTGGTTAAGGGCTCTTTTCAAAGACTGCTTAGTTCTTCTCAAGCACCACACCATTTAAAATGGAAGTTTTTGCTCTCTGGTTAGCAGAAAATATTCTTTTTTTCTTGCCATTCCTAACATGAGTGTTTTATTGCACATCAGTGTTTCTATTCAAATCAAGTGACACTTAAGGTATTGCCAGGTGGGATTCTGTGTCCCTCAAAATACTGTAAATCTGAAAGTCTCCAGTTACCTTGATCAAGACTGCTCAACAATGAGCATCCGGCAAACATATGACATAACTCTGGAGCAAAAGGGAAGGAGAGCTCTGAATGGAGACACAGGAGGTAGGAACACTCTGCTGCAAAGGCAAGGAGAGCAGGAGCCCAGGCTCACCCAGGGGTTCCAATGCCACCAGCTTCGTTTGCTTGGTTTTTTTCCTATAGCTGGAAGAATAAACTGCCTCTCTCATATTTATCTAAATTTGGGTCTGTGAACTGTTTCACGGGAGACCAAGAGACAGAACAAAGTTATTGTCCCAATAGTTGTCTTAGGAAATTCTGGAGATCCTGTCCCTCTGCTGGAAAATTATCAATTTCTTTGTTGAAGAGGGTTGAAATCCTCCCCTTTAGGAGAACAGCAGTAAAAAACTTTAAACATACCCCCCCCACTTCCCAAAAAACAACCAACCACCAACCTGAAATGTATTTCTTCCTTTCCTGTTACAATTGGCTAGTATGTTGCATAAGACTAATTATTTACAATGTTGACTAAAAAGAATTGGCTAAAGGTGGGAGTAAGAATAACAATGTCATATTTATAGCCTGGGTTACCCTTTAACAAGAAAAAATAGCTTGAGGTATACCATGTAACACTAGTGTCTGGCTACTATCAAACATGCTGCAAATATATAGTAACAGGTATTGTGTGCAGTAAATTTATCTTTGTAGTAGAAACCTGATGTTGTTACTGTTCCCAGGGGCTAAGTTGAATTACATTATTGCTGAGGCTGAGCTAACAGAGCTCTGCTTATAGTATAGTATACATACAGACAAGGCGGTTCTTCACAGAGAGGTGACCTCTGCTGTATTTTGGTTTCAGATTTCACAGGGACCTATTTCAAAGTTTTTAGCTTCAGTCCACACCCTGCTGGTGGTTAGCTATAAAACTCTCTTTGAAGTAAGTAGGAAAAAAAAAAAGTCTGTCCTTTATTACTTTAATAAAGTTAGATAAAGGTCATTTGTTTACTCCTTTTGTGTTATACACTGCCGCCACTGTTGCTTGTCAATACAAGTGATAGTTCAAAGATGAAGTGAAAGCTACAGAACAACTGGTTGCAATGTGAAAATGCATAGTGTAAGTAATTATTTTTTATGGCTCTTCTGTTTATTAGTTAACTTGAAGAATGTGTACTAGCATATATTTGTGCTGGGGAATCTATTATGGTTGACATGGCATAATGTAGTGTACTCTCTCCAAGGTTATTCCACCCTCTCTCCAAACTCTTTTTGTATTTCTCTCTCTCTTAAAAACCAATTTCAAGAACCAAATTAAAGCCCTGTAATCCTATTTAAGAACCCTGTCAAATAAGAAATCTGCTTGTCACTGTTCCAATAAATATAGTCTCCTCTTTAAAACAGTCACTCCTCGCTAGGACTCTAATTTCCATCCTTTTGAAATAGTTGGTCTGTATGTTACAACCAAGCTAGAGGGGATATCCTGCTCTTCCCTCCTGGCCACGTGGTCCTGCCTCATCCTCTCCTGTGTAAGCCCAGCCACTCGCTGAACTTGCCCAATTCATCATGAGTTGCAGCAGAAAAGCTCCTCTCCCCCCTGATTGCATTAACTCTCTGTAATAAGTTGAATTAGCTCAAGAGAGGGTTGAGTGGGTACAAGTGTTGAAGGCAGTGGTGAGAACCTGTGGGGAAAAGGGGGAATAGGGAGATGGGGCACTGTCAGCACCGGGCTTTAGGTTGATTCAAGCCCCTTAATCCTTCAGTGGTGACAGCTCTGGGAAGCAACAGGGAGTCAACAGGAAAATGTATGTGGAAGGTGTTGGTAAGCTGAGCCTTCTACAAGGAGACTCTTTGGTAAGAAAGTAAGAATGAAAAAGCTATTTCTCTAGGCTTTGAGATAGAAAGTGGCAATCCCTATTTTAGGAGCAGCTCTCAAAATCTAAGGGAGAACAGTCATGTTTAAAGGGAGATCCTGGGATAAATGCAGTGTTTTGGAAAAACAGACTTCAAAATTATAGTAATGAAAATAGTCTCAACATGCCAAGCTGAGCTGTTCTGTGATTCCCATGTCACGCCCCCATACCCCAGCTCTGTGAGGCTGCAGTGTGTGACAGTCCTGCAGGATGTGGTGGGGTTGGGTGCTTGGGATTGCTTTCTGTAGCAGCCTTCCCTTGCCTCCAGAGCCTGCAGTGTGCACACACAGCACAAGATGCACAATTAAATTTTCTGTTATAAAATTACAAGGTTTTCACTACTGAGCAGTGTATACTATTGCTGTCCTTACTTTTTTGGTTCTGTTTCACAGTTGTGTATCAGAAATGAAGGCTGAATACTGCCATAGGAGAACTTCATTATGTTGGGTAGACCTGTATGTATCAGAGAGAGAAGGATGAGGCTGTGCCTGGATCTAGTAATGAACTTACATGTATGTTTACAAGGCAACTTTCTATATAAAGAATTAATAATTACATTGAGGAAAATTTATACAAGTAAGTTCCTTAACATAGTTTAGCC
>VYZS01031615.1:0-10800 GCA_013400695.1 Neodrepanis coruscans | reverse complement strand
ACTTAAATTGCTCTGGGTAGGGTAATGAAATGGAAATGACATTAAAGATACTGGTGTATAGCAATGTAATGTTGACACATTCATTTCAAGCACCATCTGCCTATACATTTATAGAGTAATATAAACAAACTGAAAAGCAAGTTCTGTGTCAGTGTCACTCTCACAGCCAGTCTGCAAGTGCAGTCATCTTATACAAAGCTCAGAGAGAACAAATATATTGCCACTTGGCTGCAACACTTGGTAAAAAAGAAAACACTGTCCATCAGGGAAGCAGTATACATTTTCTGCAGGTAGAACACTGGACTACATTCAGAAGGGCTTTTCAGGTCTAATTATTTCAGAGAACACTTAAATAGTCCCCATTAAATAATTCCTGGCCTTTTCATTTGATATAGCTCTTCTCCTTTAAAGGAGCTCTTTAAAAATGTCTGTCAAAGCCTTATATTGATAGTCAATAGCTTCCATTGAAATGAGGTCTTTCCTTAACACCACTTACATTTTATTCCACAGTTATCCTGTGTACAAGTGAGTAATGACTGGTACTTTGCTGTAGTATAGTAACTGTCACTGGTATGTTTTAATCATGACACATAAATGCATAAATCAAAAGTTTCAAGTGCAAAACAGGTTAAAACAATGAAAAATTCATAAGTGGAATAAGAGCCAAAAGGAACAGTTGGTGTTCATAGCAGAGTTTGATGCTAGCAGAGATTTTAGTGCTTTTGTGATGATAAACACCCGTTTAACTCTTAAGAACAGTTGCAGAGGTCCACAAAACCACAGAAACAAGGAGTATTTCAGAACCTGTGAAACGGGGTGTGTTTCCTAACACTTGAGACCGACTGCAACCAGACTACTGGTTACAATGATGTATGAGCGTGCACAGTGACCCCTTGCACCTTGTCTTCTACTTAAAAGACACTTGGCTAAAGAGACAGTGGTGGAGCTACAACCTGACAACCAGAACTCTATGTGTGGACAACTGGTGACCCAGTGCAANGGACTTAAATACACTTTCAAAGAATCTCCTGGTATTATTGTCATAAAAATAAGTTTGATTCTGAGAAAAAAAACAAAACAGCTATTTATATAAAAGACATTTCCTGTAGCTCATTAATTTAGCTGAAATATGAAAATAACCATATGCTGCAACATTGAATCAGATTTAATTTGGCAGTAAGACATTTCTTATAGCAATAGTTTGAAATCTCTATGGTTGTCTCAACCTCTAATAATGTAGTAAACTTGTTTAACCTTGTTTAAAAAAAGATATATAGGGAAAATAATCAGCATTATTTAAAATACCCAATACAGTCAAAACTAGCATTTGCAGGCATTTTGAACTGAGTTCAAAAAGTAAGCTATGCCATTTTAGATGCTACATTTCCCATAATACATGTTGTATATGAGACTGTTTGTCCTCAAGTATTTGAATTGTTTTTTCTTAATGTTAATTGCTTTGCCCTCTGGTGTTACCAAAAGTCTATCAAGATGACAGTGGAAAAGATAAGAAAACTCACACTGGCTGTACATAGTGTTGTGTCAAATAAGTAAAGAAACTTTATTCCACATCCATCGCTTTTTCTCTCCCTCATCATTTCTTTTATGGCAAGTTTTCGGCCCAAAGAGAACTGGCCGAGCTTTTCCAAGCAGTAGTTCATGGTGAATCTTTCCCATAAGGCTTCATGCTATCACATTGTAAACCCATAGACCTAAAAAATCCTAGTTTTAGAAAGTCTTCAACTACAAATAAAGGAGGTATCACAGTGTGACAATCTTGGCAGAGCACTGATGCCACAAAAGAGAATGGCTGCCTTGGCAGAAATGAATGCTTCATTCAGCCCTTGCCCTTCCTCCATGTAAATGAAGCCTTTTTCTATTTTTTTTTCTCTTTTCCTGCCCTCCACCCTCACCCCCCACTCCCCGCCTCCATTCCTCTGAATGTGGAAACAAAAGAACTGAAAAAAGGAAATCAACTTATCTGCATGGGGTACAGTATCTAGGTCCCATCCTTTTACACAGAAGCATGACAATGCTTCAATATTTATCTCTGTACAAAGCGTGTTATAAAAAGCAATTAAGAGTTCACCTTGGACCATAAAAATGATCCATTAGAAAACAACCCTGAATTTTTGCCTTTACACTCTTTAAAATGTTATTCCTACAGATTTTTAAGGGTCTGAAATTCCACAAAAGAGAACTACTAATTTAATACAGATTGTTTAAATTTAGCTGTGATTGTATTGGCCATTTCAAAGCCTCGACATTTTAGTGCATCTCCATCTTATGAGAAGGACCAATGTCAACCCAATGCTGTGACTTTTTTGAGATTAACCTCTAACCATAGCATAGTAAGTCAAAATAAATATTGCTTCTAAATCAATTTAGAAGCAAATTTACAGAATGTATTTTTAACCATGGACTTAGAATCTTTATTTTTATTTCCATAGTTCTTTTCCATAAGAATGATAAAACATTTAAAAAGGCAAAATGAAATTTCATTTTCTAACTTCTTTACCCAAGCAACACTATTGAAATTAATGAGAGGTCCCTGAATTGAAGACCAGCTGCAAGATTTGTACCTTCCATTAAAAGACTTCCTGCCCGCTTACAAGTCACACTGCATAGTATTCCTCTTTGAGAGTTGGTTGCAGTAAAATTAAAGATCAGTCAAAACGGATTTAATGGATTAATTTTTTAATAGATTCCTTGCAAACTTCAGAAACATTGTTTTAATACTTTTAGACTTAGCAATTCAAAGGAACCCAAGGCAGGAAGGCAAGCACATTTAATTGAAAAATGATAGAATGTTAGCAGCAGTAAGTGCATGTGTTTGCATATAATACTCTATTTATAGCTACTATCAAGAAATGTAGCATGTAATATTTCTGACAGGCCATCATGGAAGTTCTTAATTCATTCAGACTCCAAGTATTACCATTTTCAAGTGTTACCATTTTCTCCAAACTACACTACCTCTTGTCCTGTAGCCCACTTCTGAACCTGGGAATCATTACTGAATGGAATATGTCAAAACATATAGGAGACTATCACCACCATCATGAAGTGATGAAAAAGCTTAAGTGATTGATGGTTCCTGCAGAAGCAAAGAACAAGATAACTCCAAAAGCCAAAAGAGAAAGTTGTAAAGAGATTCTGCTTTTGATGAAGAAAGTAGACTGGAAAGTCACAAATCTCTTCTCAGATCACTGAGAACCAAAGATGATGAACAGAGGAAAAAAAATCTCTGTCCTTTTAGACACACCTTATTTTTCAGAGTGGGTTAATTGGTAAGGAATTGTAGTTATTAAGACTTTAGGGACCTTGAGTCTTGAAACTCATGTATATGACACCACTCCAGAAAAATAAATTATTTACCTCATCAGACATTCCAGGGTGGCAAAATCATTGAATTACATTGAATTAAACAGATCACTCTTATCAGAAGACCGCCAACTTTTATTGAAAAGAGAAAAGGAGGAACAGAAGGCTATAAACATAACAAGAAGCTAAATCAGAACTGAAATGTTAAGGAAAATACAGAAGCAGTTGAAAACATAAAATTTCAAGAAGTAAAAAAAATTATATTAAGAATATTCTTGTTGTTTGTTTCATGAGATACGACCTTCTATACTTCATAAGTTAAATTCAAGCCTGAACTCTGAATGGCAAAATAGTAATATCAAAACAACTTATTTCTGAGTATAATTAGAATAAAAAAAACAAAATACACCTTTAAAATCTTATCTTAATAATTGGATTAGATTAAGACTATTGCTTAGTATCTCTTAATATAGCTTTAAATTATAACATGATAAAAAAAAAAAAGAAGATCCAAAAATTTTTACCCCAGGCTGGCTGGACTCTTAAATAATTTTGTGCTACTCTTAAAACACTCAGTAAATGTAGCAGTGTTTTTCACTAAAGTCAGCATTAATGTACAAAGCTGGACATTAGCCTCAACATCCTTCTAAATGACTGGCCACACTATGTGTGTTCTGCATTATTTTGAACAAAATGAAAGTAATTCATAACCTACATTCTCAGTAAATGCCTGAAATAATGAAAACCTGACCAGCATTACATTATACATGGTAACAGGGCTTTCTTTAACTTTTGCTCATCAAGGGATAAAAACATGTTTATTTAAACATCGTTGATGTTAGGAGGTTCCTGTCACAGAATCTTTTAATAACATGAACAAGGGCATTTACTGTAACTACATCAATATCCCTTTCTGTTGCTGAGGTCTTTTTTCTAAGCTGAATATAAACTGCCATCTAAATTCTTTGCAAAGGAATAAAGTAATGTAGTACCAGTCCCTCACTGCAAAACCAGAGATTAATCTTAAAACAGCTGTGTATTTCCAGGCCACTAAAATAAATCCATTCAGAGGCATTAACAGATTTTTAGTTTTATTTTGTTCCTTTCTCTGCTATATGGATCAATAAAGACAAAAGCCAAGTGATTTAGCTGGAAAGCTTTGTAAAAATAAAGGCATGAAAAAGATTTTTTTGGTTAATTTTTTCATTACATAGGTGCTAAGACTAAGATTTAATTATATTTTATTAGTGGTAGCAAGGTTTACATGGATTTAAAAAACAGTTCAGAACCAGAACAAAAGTAAATTGAAGTACAATCAGACTCTGACAGTGGTAAGAAGGGCAACACATAACACCCTCCTATTTCTACAGTTTCTGGAGAGATCAAAAAAAAAAGACTTAAGAGAGGTAAAGGTCTTGAAAAGTCTTTATCTTCAAATGTAAATACATTGCATTATTAATTACAGCACTAATGGAAAACAATGGGAATAGGGAAGTTGAGAGGAAAGAAAGGGAAAAGAGGTGGCTGAGAGAAGAATACTCATTAACAAAAGTACCGATCTTTCGACATCTGACTTGAGGTATTTTTTAGATTGCAAAAAGTAAAAACTGAGAAACATAAATGATGTTACAGAAGCTGCTTCAGACTGACTTCTGCACAAGCTACACCTCCCTTTCCAAGAGCATATTTATAAACCCCATTATGCACAGATAAGCAACATTCCTCTTGCTCATTTCTTCAATAGAATTTCCATGGACTGGTCTGAGGAAATAAAAAAGCTTTTTGCAAAAGCTTTTCACACATATATGAAGCTGGTTATGCCCTGATCTTTATATATCTCTAGGTAGCAGAATTGTGATGTAATATATTTATCAAACTAAGAAAGAAAGTGGAGGTGATGGTTACTTCAAATGATTAGTAGGGTCTTCTGTTCTCATCAGCAACTTGCAATGATTATTTCCTCCTAACAGCTGCATTTATCAATTTACATACACTACATATTATTGACAAATTATTTGGCAATGAACTTCCAGAGCTTTCTGTGAATTAACTAGAAGTGGAAAATTGGACAGCTGAACTACAAAGCACTGATTATAACTGTATCAGTCCTATGAGTGTAATGAAGAAAATTCTTGTAATGTTTTGTATCTACTAGTCTACTGTTCTGATGAAAAGTGGCTCCATATAGACTAATGCTGCCAGAACAGTGTTGTAGAAATGCAGTTATTGTATTAGGCTGAAGTGGTTGAAATGGGTCTAGACTTAAATACTACTTACAAACCGGTGTTTAGAGTAAACAAATTTCTTCATGAGTAATATAAGAGTGAAAAGGAATGGCATTATACCATACCAACTATAAATGCCTCAGCTTATGGAAAGGAACTTAACCCAGCACTGGCAGTACTGGCCTTTAAGAGCAAGATCACTTTAGTACTGAGACTTATAGCCAAGGTGTACCACTAATTTATCATGGAGATAACTGCACATGTATTTTTCAGTAAACCAATAAACCTAAGCCAAAAATAAAAATAATAATGATGTCATCTTTTACACTGCAAGACTGAGGAAAAAAGATGCAGTGAAAGAAGAGGGGAAAGAAGAAAACTACAACTTTGGTGTGACTGCTGCTGCTGCATTCTCTACATGATATCCAGTACTGTGAAGGAAGAACTACAGCACTCAATGGTCTAGGTGATGGGGAAACTCCCATCTGTCCATCTATAGCTTCCTTGCTTTCAGTCAGCAAAGGTATCTTGCCAACACTGCTGTCTCTGACTCCTTTCTTGCAGGGCCTGACAAAGCAGGGTTGCTTCTAACAGGTTTCAATCAGACACCTCAGCAAAAAGTTATTACTACTGTGAGATTTTTAGTCCTCCATCCCAGCAACCTCCAAAGTGGTCTGCGCATACACCAGGCATTGCATAAGACAAGTCACTGGGGTGCAGGAAGAAATTATTTTTGCACCTTTCATGCATAAAAGTAAAATAAAGAAGTGTTTTAATTTCCTACTTTTTAATTTCGGGGGGGTTTTATGTTCTAGAAGGTTTATATTAGTATAGTAGTACATGAAGACAATCTAAAACTAAATAAATAACCAGCCACATTTAACCGGTGCATGCTCAGAAATGTTTTACTGATAGGGGTACCTGAACAAAAAGTTTTGGAGAGCACTGCTCAAACTCAGAAGGGTGGCTGGTGCAGAAACACCAGCCAGAATCCATAGATACTGCTATCAAGTTAGTCCTCTTGAAACTTTCATTTTTGGAGGGAGGAATGCCATTGCTGTGAAGCTGGCTGAAACCCCCTCGATGCTAGAACTTTTCTACCAACTTCTGGGGACCTATAGTTTTTTAATTTTTTTCTCATAAGCTTTGAAGAAAGATTTTTTTTTAATCTAAGCTAAAGACATTCCTTTCATGATAGTCACTGGCTCCTGTTAGCCATTCATAAATACAGTCAAAAAAGTCAGTAACTATATTGGGAACATTTAATGCAATTTTCACAGGATATCTGAAATTAGGCGAACTTCACACTGTATTCAGTTCAATGCCAATTCCATTGCAACTATATCCACAGCCATCTGTGTGATAACATATAAGTTAAAGACTTTCAAAATAAAATGCATAAGGAAAATTTAAATGAAAATACGACTATTTAAACTTCATCTAGTTGTTTCAAAATAACAGAGCAAACATAAATGTAACATTTGTACTATACTTTCCTTTTGTATACCTGGAAAGTTGGGATATATTGATCTATAGAAAGTAAGAAGTAGAGAGCTGGTGTGCAAAACATTTTTTTTTTTAATCTTTCGTTTGTACAAACGAGCAGTAAAGCAAACAAGGCAAAAATAGAGTGGGTAAAACAAAGTCAGAAGATGCCGGAGTACTTACTCACAATTAGCAAGAGTTGAGATTACATCTACTATGAGCGATTAAAAAGACCCTTAAAGTTTAACATATTGAAATCTATGAAACCTTCCTTAACTGCTGAAATGGCAATATACCTAGAGAGCATCTAATATTAGCCATTCCAAGTATGCTGCTATCCAGTTTTGAGATGCCTGTAGAAACAGACTTACGTTCATTCATGCCATTCCTTGAATTCAGCTAAATATCTTATCATTACTTCCTTAGCACTTCTGATATTTTAAATACTCAAGTATCAAGGCATTGCTCAGGTTCCACTACGGAATGATCACAGTTGTAGCAGCACCATCAAGATGTTCATCTCAGTTCCTCAGAGGAAGTTTACAGACAACATAAAGGATAATTAGGGCCAAATCTTGTGCAAGTTGTCACATATGAGCAAGGAGGGATTATTTAATTATTAAGAGCAATAGAATTGTCAATTTCTAAAGTAAGGGAAAGAAGAACAGAAAAAAAACAAGCCGATTTTTTTTTCAAAGTGAATTGGTAAGTTTTAAATTTCCTACATCAAACACTACAGCTAAATACAACAAAATCAATCTTATTTTATCAAGACAGATCATGGGAAGACACAGGATCCACTTTTGCTATGACTGCAGAAATTACTACTATCAAGAGTACAATATTTTTGAAAGGTATAACTACTATGAAGTCTATAACTTCCACCAATGAATTTTTCTTGAAAATCAGTTTCTTAAGATTGCTTTGTAAAACAACTATGCTTTTATTAAGAACAAGAACCCAAACAAAGCCAGCTTAATAGAAAAATTAAGTAGTCATTTGATAGGAACAGATAAACTAGCCTGGCTGCTGTTTTAGCAGGAAGCCTTGGTAGATCTTCCCATATCTGTACTTGTAAAAGGTGATCAGGACTTATCAAAGCAAGAAAGTGATGAGAGCAGGAGGTAAGAGCTTTATTTTGGCAAACTGCAGTGTTTAGTGAGTTAGGTGGAATATAAATTTAGGCAGTGAAGAAGAAAGGTATCAAAAGAGAGCATGCTAAAGACAGAAGTCAAGGTCACCTACACAAGGTCTGATGGTGAGAAGCAGAAAGTAGGGATGGTGAAGGGAGAGAAAATACTATTTCTCACTGCAGTACTTTTTGAAGTATTTCTTTGAAACTCGACACAAAATTGCTTTCCTCAAGAACAGCAACCAGATAAACTTTGTCTTCATCCTTTTTGGAGCGGGGGGAGTTTGTCTGGAGTTTTAGGAAGCCTTCCGCTGGCTGTATTTTGACTTTGTACAAATGCATTGTTACACAACCTGTGTTTCAGGATCATTTCATTTGTAAGCTGCTTGGGGGTAAACTATGTTTGTGTGGGGGGACACTGTTATTTACAGAACCAAGAGAGTTTCATAACTTGCAAAATGTGCATCAGGAAAAGAAATATCTGCTTATAATAGCTGATGGCAATCCAGTGGAATTGTACCTACTTCTCCTACTTTTGTGGCCAGATGCTGCTGTTCTAAAGATTCATTTGAATCCCTGTCAGGCATTCTCTGCTTCTTACTTCTCTGTACAGCCTTCCAGATATACCCACAAGCAGTAAGTACTTACCGTGAACTTTCTTGGAGAAGTTTTATCAAACTTGCCTGCAAACAGTTCAAAGTTAAGAATTTTCTAATAATAAGGCACTTTTCCTCAGTATACCCTCAATTTTGTCTTCCTCCAAATCTATCCAAAAACATTTCAATATCTAATAAATAAGGATGGGGATGAAAACAATGTTGTCAAATTATTAAAGTACAGTCCAGCAAGGTATAATAAAAACGAGAGCTAGAATTGCTCTCGAGACATAGACTTGTCACTTGTTCCCCATTGTTAGATATTCTACATGGCCTTAAGTTTCAAATTATAGTTTATATTATTGTCTCCTTAGGCCATCTATTACAGTGCTTATCTGTCCTTAATGGCAAATTGAATTGCCTTGATTTTTCAACGAACAGCTTGGGAACAGTAGTCTGAACACAAAATTTCACTCTGTAAGACATAACTGAGTTTTACACTCAACAGTATATGTCTTAATATCAGTATTTCCACGTGTATTTCTTATTAGTGCAGTGTTCGCAAAAACACATTTAAATTGTGAATCCAAAACTTGGAAAGTTTTCAAGTATCTCTTTAATACACAAAATGTGCAGTAAGGTAGAGAATATACTTTTAAGTACAGTCTTCACTGGCTCACATATCAGTAAAGGGTGGTATGATAAGTATCAGCTTTTTCTGTGGTCATCCTGCTTTTTTTTTTTCTTTTTCCTGTATTATTCCTGTATTTCCTGTATCAGTAAAACAGAAGACATAATGAAAGGCATGAGCTAGCTAAGAGAGAATCTAAGTGACAACTGGCAGCCCCATATAAGGCTTTCAGACTATAAGACCCTTTTGCAGGGCACTAGACTAGAGAGAAAAAATATCTATGTCCTTACTGCTATAGCTTCTTGGTAGTTACTTTGAAATTAAAATAAAACCAGATACCTTAATTTCCTTAACAGGCCAGTGCTATGAGTTTGGCAAAGCTGAATATTACTGTGTTGCTGTGTTACATGGAGGCAATGTCTCAGGAGGAGGCAAGCAGAAGAAGAGGGAGAGCACCTGTGGTAGGGGTCTTTTAAAAGTCTTATTAGAGATTGTGCCTTCAGAAATATATCTATCTGGGAATTACACGACCCACACTACTACTGTAAAAAATATGGATGTACTGTAAAAAACAAAATTACACCAAACCTGATTGCTTGGACTTATGCTACAAACTTGCCTTTCAGCAACAGAAGCTTAACTGCTCCAAAACTTTGAAACCGGTTAGTTCTCTGTGGAGGATCAACAGTACTAATCTATTTTCTTGATGTGCCTCATTGTGGAGAACAAGCACAAAGATCCCACAGATATTCTAGTAATGGAAATACAAAAAAAAAGTTGTCTAACCTTTCACTTAATTTCATTTTCTTGCTTTTGTATCCAGTTCTCGTACTAGTATTTTTTTAAACCATTTCCCTAAATACCGGACATACAATACAGTAAGTACAGACACACTCAGTCTTAGATCAGGTTGTTCTGTATTATCAGATCACAAGTCTGAAATTTTAATTCTATAAACTGTCATTCTGCAGAATATAATTAAGTAGTCACATTACTAATATGAATTGTACCAACTGTTCCAGCTGCAGTTAATTTCCTATAATGAACATTTTCTTCAAATCTTCCTCATTTGGTAGCAGACTCAAACTAATTTATTGATCAAGTCTAATAGGATAGTCTAATAACCACCTCTCAGTTCTCTACATCTCAGAACCAAAACTTCAAAAGATACCAAATACAAGATGATACTGGAGTACTGAAAATACTAGCCTCAGTATTTCCCTGAGATCTAAAACATTTTCTCTGACCTGAACACTCCTACCTGTGGTGGTACACACAGCATCATGAACATCAACTACTGATTTCAAACAGGTGTAGATCAGGCTTGGAACATTTTAACAGTTATCACAAAAACCAGAATCTGCCTATTCTACTTCTGGGCAACCTACTTGTCCTGGTTTTGGACGA
>VYZS01031598.1:0-17881 GCA_013400695.1 Neodrepanis coruscans | reverse complement strand
GTCATCAAACTTACCTCTCTCTGCTCAAAGTCAGTTCTGTGTGACTAAAATAATTTTCCTTTAATACAGAGGAATAATTAGATCAGCTGTAGTTTCTGTTATCCATAATAGATTAGATAGTTTACTAAGTTGCAATTAGTTGCAATTTTCAAGACCCACTGGAAGTAACGCGATTGATAAACTGCTTGTAAGNAAACTTCTGAGGTTTGCAAAGAGGAAGTATGATAAAGGGCCTGGGACATGGAACATAGCAGTTTCCTTTAACATATTAGTTCCAGTCGCTGTGTGTAAGAGAACTTCTTCCCTGCTTTCAGGTTGTGTATTAAACGTGCATTCCATTCCAGGTGATCACCATGTAATGTAGGAGAAGGTTGGAGAATTAATTTCAACCAAAAGCTTTGACATTCCCTGCATTCTGAACTTGGTGATATAAATGCATTAATTTTGATTAGCAGATCATCAGATCCAGCCACAAGGTCCTTGTAGTCCTTGTTTCCATCTTATGTAAAGCTTGATCTTCTATAAATAATATTTTTAAAAAAAATATTTAACTCTGAAAAGTTTGTTTGTATTGAGAAATCATAATAAGAAAATAATTTCAAAAGTTAAATTAAAACTGAGGTGCATGAAAATGTGTATTACTACCGGGAAACACATTTCCAAGTACTTGGTGGGGCAAAATTGACAAGGACTGATCTCATAAAAAATAGTGTCCATATTGCATGCCCATCTAATCTGTAAGAAGAGTTAAAATTAGTTTGAAGAACAGAGACTAGGTTACTTAAAGTTGGTATTAATATATTCTGGAACAGAAGCATCTGTGTGAGCTTTGCTTTATAGACATCCCTACTTTCTGATCTTTCTGTGTGGACTAGCTGTGTGTGTGTACACGTACATGGACTGCTACACGCTTACACACACTGGTGAGCAAGATTAGTAGGTCTAATATCTGACTGTGTACCATTAGGTAACTGTAAAGGTGACCCTCTACAAATTCTGTGGCATAAACTTTCATTGGTAGTAATTGCATCAATTAGTGCTACAGAAGACATCTAGCAGAAGAAACAAACGATTTGTTCATATTATTAAATGTGTTAGAAGGTTANCTTTCTAAATCATCTTATATTGATTCCTCACTGAAGAATCAAACAGTTTTGCTTGTACCTCCAATATCCAAATTAGACAGGAACTGAAAGCATAGAGCTTAATTTTTTCTTTTGACATTTATGTTTCTGACATAGTTGGAATTTTTCTGAACAAAGTCACGGTTTATCACTGTAAAGGGTTTCAGGACATGGTACATCTGAGGTTCTGGTGTAGAGTGGGATGAATTACATCCTTAAAGACCCCGGGCACTACTCAGTTGCCAAAACTCAGACATCTGATACCACACTGAATAACCTAAGGTACATCTCCTGGCTTACAGCTCCTGACTTTTACATAAAGCTCTACTCATATGATGCCTTGGATACCCTTGGGTATTTGAAATGTCAATAGATACCTACATTCAGGCTACTGAATCCCACCCCCTGCTTCTTTCTGTTGTCTGAAGCAGGAACCAGGGATAACTATCTCAGTTAGTTAGTGCATGTGTTTGGTCAGATGACCCCTACACCAAAAGTCTTAAGAGCAGACTTTGTAGGGCTTTAAAATTTATTTAAAATCTATTTCTTAGAAGTTCAATTATTTTGTTATTTTTCTCAACTTAGAAATCTGTAATTTAGTCTAATAAGCAAAGTGTATTTATCCCATCACTATTAGTTAATAGTCAGAAGAATCAGGCATGATTGTCCTAAACTCAGATATTTGATATTTGAAGAAACAGGCTGTCTTGTTACCTCTGCTTTGGGAGGAGGTTTTCCCTAATTATACAACTTCATTTAATTGGACTTTAGAAATATGCAAATACTTCTTATTGTCCTTTTATATTTTTTTTTACTGTCTGTTCTGATAAGAATGTCAATACTGAATTCTTGGCAGCAGCTTTTGAACTGTAATTTTCCTTACCAGGTTCCACAGAGACAAACTGGAGTAGGCAAGGCTGAGTATAATATGTTTCAATAATGAACCTAATTTTTAAGATGTCTAGACAACTCAGCAAAATTACTTTGCAATGCTGAGGCTTTGCAATAGAATGGCTCTGGAGATGGGAGGCTACCTGAAAAATATTACCTAAGGGTGTTTCAACACAGATTCTAGGTTCAAGAACTACTTGCTCAGGAAGTCAAAGTGGGCAATCTCTAAGACATGATCTTTCACAGTTTTACCTGAAGAAGGTAAAGTGCTGTTTTTTGTTAGATTCTAGTGGAACCAGAAATAACTTATATTATTTGTACAATGATTCTATAATAAATTGCACAATTTAGAACATCTAACAGTGTATAATTTAGGCTGGGTAAAATGATTTCATATTCTTATAGACCCATGCCAAAACCTAGACCTATATGGTTTTGTACAAGAAGCCTAAACAGTGTTTTAGACTTGCTAGAGCTATTGGTTCATTTTCTAAAATATGTAGTTCATCTTCTAGCAGCTATGATTTTATCTTTCAGTTCTGATCATCTACCTACTGTAAATGCAGCATTTTTCAGAACAAGGTCATCTCATATTATTGGTAGATTTTGCTGTTAAGGAGGACACAGAATTTCATCCCAGAGAGAAAACTCCCAAAGATTTAAGTTTTTATCTTACCGGTTATTTCATATGTACAGAAGAGATTCTGGAAGCTTCTGTTTAAAATTGCAGTTTTCAAATACAGGACAGGTAAATTTATATTGGATAAAACTGTAAGACTTCTAAAAGACTTTTAGCTTGTTCAGTGAGCTTATTTGACAAACTGACTCTTCCACTTTAACTGCCTCAGAACTGGCTTAGGTATTTTTTTATTGAGAGTTTGAACTTTTAATTTGTTTTCTAGAGGTGTCACTTGAATATATGATTGTGTATATTTGAGTAAAAAATTCATTTTTGATCATTATTTTATTTCTGACAAAACAGAAATCCACCAGTTCTGATTATATGCCTAAGACAAACAAAGCTGTTGTTGTTTTTCTGTACATCACTATTGTATGTCACAGCCTGTGGATAATTAGTTAAAGAGAACCCTCTTTTACTCATGAAGAAGAGGTTATGTTGACTTTTCATTTCATAGTATGATGGAATGTTAGTTGTTTGGCTGTTTCCACAAAAAGGAAAGCACTTCTTAGAAGTAATTGTTCTGAATATATAGCTGTTCTGATTATATAAACACTACTGCATATTTTAAAAGTGTTCCTTACACTGTCATCTGAGATGTTGGGCTGCAGAAACATTTTCACACTGTGCTTATATACTGATTTTTCTTTATTCCCAGGTACAGTCTGTGTATAACATTACCCAGTATGAGAATATTTTTCCTTTGTGCATGATGCTGGAACAACTTCTTCAGAATGAGACAGAAGAAAGTAACGTTTCAAGCTCAGACTATGAAGGAGAAGACAAAATAAAATTTCTGAAGAACCTTGATCAAATTATTCTTCATCTCTCAGATGAATTCCCTTTGTTTTCTTTATATTTATGGAGAGTGAGTGTTCTTTTGAACTCAGCTCAAATGCAAATTGATTAAAACAAGCAGCCTACTTTTAACAATACATTTGTTTGGGGGGATTGTGTTGGAGTTTTTGACCTGAACAGGAAAATTTTCATTTTTGGAAAACATTTACTTTAAATTAGTATTCTATGCAGCAGTTTCAGAGATAATGCAATTTATTTCCAATTTTAAATATAGAAAAAATGTAATAATCCAGGTGCTATTTTGAATAAATACCATTGGGAAATTGATATTTTTGGGGAAAACAATACGTTGATGTTTGCATACACAGCGAAAATGGAACAAAGAAAGTTGTTTCAGGTGCTGCTTAAAATAAATGCCATGAATTTTAAAGTTGAGTCGTAACATGTGTAGAGTTTTCAAGTTACGGAACTAATACCTGTCCTTTAAGAGTTGTATAGCTTCTGTGTGATTTAGATACACTGCCTGCCTGGCAGAAATAGACATTATTATTTTTAAACTTGGTAACTTATCATTACAAATTCTTATAAGATGTATTTTGTTAATTAAAATTGTCATTACCTGAGCAAAATAAAATCTGATGCTCAATTTTACAACTCTCTTACATTCGTTGTATACTATTTGGCTTTACTTCTATAGGCACAGTAGGCCTAGTTCATACTGAGTTGAGTAATGATTTCAGAGATCTAATCTGAGTAACTCATTTAATGGTGACTTTAAATCTCTCTGTTCAAAATTAATTAATAGTGATAAAATCCCCTTTGTATATTTACGTATTTTCTGATTTTTAATTTTTTATTCCTGTGTGATGATATTACATGCATAGTAATAATTAAAGTAAAATATTTTAACAGAAATTATCTTAAACATAAAGGTCTTTATACTATGAGTTTAACAATACCTTAACTGAACCAGAGTTTTAATAAATCTAGACTAAATCTAAACTAGTATGATGAACATTTTTTTTATGGTAGATAAACTACATTTTGCATTTGTTTCATCAGATAAATTTTTATGTCAGAAAAATTCTCTGAAACACCACTGTGTTGTTAATTTGAATGCATTTATTTTGTAATAAACTTTTGCTTTATATATATGTAAAATATATTTATATCTAGAAAGCAAGTTACTTTGATGGTGAATTGAAGAAAATGAGTAAGTTTTTAAGTTTGATAGCTGCTCAGGAACTACTGTGCCCTTTTTGTTACTACTTTACTTGTTTGTTTGTTTATAAAGGTAAAGGATCAGTTCTTCCTCCTGTCTCAGCATTGAAAGTGTGATTGCAAAAAGATCAAGGAAAGGAGTAAACAAAATGAACTGTTACCTAATTGATATAATAATTTTAATCTTTTCAAAAAAGCTTCATTCAAAAGTAGTTTGTAAACAAAAGATACAAGACACAGAGGGATACTGGCATCTGTATAATAGCAAAACGTGTATTGTTGCAAGACTCTAGTTCCAAAGAACAGGTTGAACAGTAGCTTGCACACCACTGCTTTGCTGATCAATTGGCAAAAAATATTTTTGTTGCTAGGAAAGCAGCTGGAGCCCAAAGGGTCAAATATTTTCTTTGCAGATTGTAGCATTTTCTTACCAGGAAGCTCTCTAGACCACTGGAAAAGCAATGGATATGTTGGGAAATACATTCATTGTTGATAAATTTGAAGTAACTGCTCACTTGAGACATGATTTTTGAAGTCTTTTTTCACAGCATACAGAGAGAGGAGGTTTTGTGTCCGGAGATGGCATAACTATATGGCACTTATATTCTGGCAGGGATTTGAAACAGTCATGCATCTTTGAAAGTGTTGAGGCAGAATGAGAGTTCCCCCACTGCAGCAATCTAAACACAGGCTGGCCTCTCTGCAAAAGTGCTGTTGACTGGTCACGTGGGCTCTCTTTACGTGTTCCAGTGCAAAATTAAATAATGCATTGAACCATATTAGTGAGCACCTCAGCTTTGGTGGGACCCATATCCTCATGCAATCAGAATGTTTACTAGATTGTTGTCTTATGTTTCTTGATGAGATTTGTCTCCAGGATCAGACTTGCCTCAAGATGAAAATGTGCAAAGGTGGACACATGGATTTAGATGTCTCCATGTGGTTGGGATGTCTGATCTATGAAACCCTTGAAAAGCACCCCAATATTTTGGCCTGAGTATCCAGCTACTACCACGAATGACTGTAGATCTTCTTTAAGTCCTGTGCCACATTTTCTTACTTCATGTAGATGCCTCTGATACCCTGGAGCATCTTTAGCACTGTCACTGAAATATTTCTATTTAGACAACTGAATTGAGCAGTGGTGATAGCATATGTAGCTCACTGCCATGAACATGCATTTAGGTGTCTTAACATGTAAACTAAATCCCCCTTTGTGATACATTATCTGTTTTTTAGGGTAGGAAGTCCTAGGTTTAAATCCTTGCTTTTCAGACAGTTTCTGCTCTTGTCCAATAACTGTTACAAGTAGCTTGAGTAAACATCACTGTCTTAAGTTTTGAAATAAAACAGGATGACTGAGACAGTACCTGGAGGATTTACAACCAGATTACAAGAAACCTTCTTGCATATTGGACTTTAAATAAGTCTTAAAGTACCTACTAAGTAGGTATGACCACATCCAACTTCTATGTATCTGATGTCCAGAGAGGAATACTAAATCCAGAGAAAGTACCTGTGCTCTTTGCTAAGTGTAGACTATTGGATTTCTCAAATCGAAATCCCTTGTGCTGAGCATAAAATTTTGTAGACCTGAATAGGACACAGTAGAAGAATAACTTGGTCTTACCTGTCATTGGTCCCCTGAGTGTGTCACCTGAGTTATACTTACATTTTTAGAGTGAATAGTTCAAGGATATTTCTTTTGTCTTGCAGATCCTTTTTGTAAATAAATTTACTTTAGAATTTGGCAAAATGGTAATGTTCTGCAAATGCAAATTGTTCAGCCTTGTAAATATGTATCTATATATATATGCACACATATGTGGTTAAATGATATATTTATATGGTTGAATTAGCAGTACTTATTTATTAGTAGCCTAACAGCAGTTTATGATTTTGTAATTTATTTTTCTGCCACATTTTTTGCTTCCTGGATGACTGTCTTTTGTACCTGTCTCCATCTGTTTTAAAAAGAATTTTGTGGCAGAGTGTCTCTTATGAGAGTAGAAAAATTATGATCCACGGAAAATAAATTTTTATTCTAGTGCTTCTCTACTGTGTATTCACTGAAGAATTTTACATGACAGTGGGTGGGATTTTGAAGGGAACTGTGTCAAGATATTTATTTTTTGTAAGCCTAATTTGGAATCTTTCATAGTCTGTAATTTACTGATTTTACAAGTTATTGCTTATGTATGTTGGTAGCAGTGAAAGTGAAATTGTACCTTATTTTAATCTTGTAATAATGTGTTTTCCATTCAGTTATCTGTGCACTGCTGTCTGATACAGAGTATAGTTAACTGCTGTTCATACCATCATAGGACAATTTGGGTTGGAGGGTGTCGTGGTTTTACCACTTAAAATAGCCATTCTGACAAGAGATGTCCGAGAGAAGTGACACACACACCCAAAAAGAAAGAAAACACACAAATATCACAGTTTATTTCACACACACAGAAAACCCGACAATAAAGTGTAAAATAACAGACAAATTAAGCTTTCCCAGGGCCCATGTTGGGGTGAGAACGCTCTGGAATAGTGCTGGTCTCTCTCTCTGGGCTTCCGAAGAGACGCCGGGATAATTAGAGAAGGGCCACGACCGATCTGAGGACCTACAGCAGCGCGAGCCTCCGCTTGGCTTTTCTGAAGAAAAACACTCAGAAAGTTAGAAACCGCGAGCCCCCCTCCCCCTCCCTTCAGCCCCCGGGAAGGGATTTAAGGGATTTAAGATGTGGTCTTAAAACCCAGGCTATGGCAGCGGAGAAATCACTAATTCGCCCGCCCAGGGAAAAAAAACACAAGAAAAAAATGCGACCCCGCAAGAGTCCACCCCCAGGGAAAATACCACACCGGGCTGCCGCTGCAGAATCGCTGAATCCGTCCACCACGCGGACGTCGGTCTCGGCATGACGATGAGGAGCAATGCTACCCCAACGACCTCTGGAGACGAAAAAAGAAAGATGGCGCCTGCTCTCCCCTTTTATAGGGGGCCTCGATCTGCGCATGCGTAGATGGCCCCTAGGGGCCGGCCTTTCCTGCGATTGGTCGAGTAGCGTTGCGGGCCCCGCCTCGGGTACAGCCCCGTGCGCGCAGTCGCTCATGAGAAACGCCGCGCCATCCGGAAACGACGCATGGGCTGGGAGTGTATTTTCAGCACCACGCGGCCGCTGGTGCCGCTGCCGCTCCCCTGCTGCCGGGGGAAGGCGGCCTTCGCCGGCTGCACCGTGGCTGTCACTGGGACCAGTGCCGCCGGCACCCAGCACGGGCCGCCAGCACAGCCCTGCGCAAAGCCCCGCACACATGGAAACGCAGGGACGAGCCGGAAGCGCTGGAAACGCTGGAAGTGCCGGGGCACGCCGGAAAAATGGCGGCGCCCAGCTGGGATTGCCACGCATGCAGGTGGACGAGCGGCGGCCCCCCGCACTGAGCCTGCCACGCCAGCGGACACCGCCTGCCCTCAGCACCTCCACTGCGGCCACGCCAAGCCCCAAGGACAGCCACGCCGCCCTGCGCGGCACAGTGGGGGGAGGAGGCCACTGAACCCACGTGGGCGCCGGCACTGCCCGCAGCCCCCCGCCGCCGGCTCCGGGCGCAGTCTTGGCCCATGCAGGTGGGGGTCCCCCCCCGCCCAGCCGTCGGACCCCACACGGTAGGAAAAAAGACCAGTTTTACTTTCATTTTCACCCCATGACGGAGGGGACCTCATGGTCTTCAGTCCAGCCTCCTGCTTGAATCAAGCTTAGTTGTGGTGTCAAACTAGTGTTGGGCAAATCAACATTGTCTGTTGCTGTTTCAGTATTCAGTCAGGTATTAAAAACTTTCAAGGACGGGGACTAGATAGCCCACTTTTCTGCTTGGCTGTCTTCACGGTGAAAAAATGTTTCCTTGTATATTGTCTGAACTTGTATACAGTTGCTTTATTTATGAAGTGGCTTTAGTCTTCCCATCACCCAGATCTGTCCTCTTGATACCTTTCCCATAGGCACTGTAGACTGCCCTTAGATCCACCCTGAAACCATCTCTTTCCCAAACTGAGCAAGCCCAGCTCCCTTAACCCATCTCACTGCTCAGATGCTCTAGGCCCAGCCATCTTGGTAACCCCCTGTTGAACTCACTTCAGTTTATCATGATCTTTTTATTGTGACGCAAAATGGGCTATAGTAGTCTAAATATAGATTAACCAGTGCTGAATTAGAGGGAGGTAATCCCTTCCCACAATCTCTGCTTCTTCTGAAACAGCTGCAGGATGCCATGTGCCATCATTACTGCCATGGCCCCTACAGACTCATAGTCAGCTCACTGCCCAGCAGGGGCCCCAGGGACTTTGCTTGCAGAACTGCTGCCCCAGCCAGGCACACACCTGTATAACTGTAATAGACTCTTCCTTCCCTGGCTGAACACTTGGCGTTTGTCCTTCCTGAATTTCATAGTATCTGGTAGCCCATTATTCCAGCCAACATCATCTAATGACATCCATGCCCTCAAGAATATCAACTGGGACTCCAAATTTGGTGTCCTCTGCAAATTTGATAAGGGTGCACTCCATGACCTCTTCCAAGTCACTGATAAAGAAGTTAAACAGAACACATCCGATGACAGGTCCCTGTGTTTCTCTGCTTGTGGCAGGCATCCAGGTAAAGTGCAGCTTATTAATCACTACACTGTGAGCTTGATCATCAAATAATTTTTTTACCCACCTGGTTTTTAGCCTATCCTCACCTTGTGAGGACACTGACCGATTATATCAGCACCCATCTATCTAGATGACCTGATCCCACAGTGGGGACATACAGAAATACATGAGCTGAAGTCTGAAAAAAACCCCTACCTTCAACTAACTTCCTCCCATTGAATTTTCACCTAAGTTTCAGCAAAACAAAAAAACCTTATAGCTTCTGCTTTTTTTTTTTTCCTTTTAATTCTGCAACCCATGAACATGTCAAGCATGCAAGGGCAGCTAACTGAACCAAAACAATGTTTACTGCTCTGAAGTAGGAAGGCCTACTTGTAAGTTGTTTTACACATAGGAAATGAAGGACGTGTTCCACGATTCCCTGCTTGCAAGGGAACACTGTAGTGCTTCTTGTTTGCAAGGTATAATAGCAGTGACTTCTGAACAAGGTTATTAAAAACACAGTATTTACATGCAGAACCTTTTGTAGCTCTTGCACAATCCCAATTCCTGTACCCATCCTCAGCATCCTGCAGCAAGGGGGGAAGCAGCTAAGCCCAAAAAATAAGACTCTGGATAAGATGGAGTTATATATGAGCTGGAGCCTTTGACAGTTCTGGAAGACCTCAGTGGGATGAGGAATATGGGTCTATCATATGGCTGCATGACAAAGTGAGGCACAATGTGCAGAGAGTTGGTACTCTGAAAGAATATCATTTAACCTCTTCACAGAAAAACAGGAAAATACAAAGGCAAAAGGAGATTGTTTTTTAAATAAGGTTGTCACCTCATTCTTTCACAGCCACAAATCTGTTTCCAGCTTCTTCAATTCTAGCTCTTTTAAAAAGAGAATTATTTGTACCTTTCCATCCCAGCACAGATTTCAGTGATCAGCTTGAGAGAGAAGTAGTTAGGAACTACAGTCAGATAATAATCAGAGTACTACATTAATATCTTACTCTTGTTTCAGCTTAAGAGTGAAAAAAAGGACATGTTTTAACATATTTTTAATTATTCATAATGCTAAGCGCAAAAGCAGGAAAAGCTTTGATCAGCTGTTCTTATAGATATGTTTCTCTTTAGAGCTCAAAAATGTTTTGTATACTTTTTGTTTCTATAGCTGTACACTTACAGCTTTCCTGGGTAGTGCTTTTTTTTCTAGTCAGATGCTAGAAAGGGTCTTTTTCTGCCCTGCAGTTCTTAATTGCCTTGATTTGAGAGAGCTTCTGCAACTTCATCCAGATGGTGTGCTTCACTTAGACCTTTATTAATCACCTCCCCCTTACATAAATCGTTTCATCCTCCTTATCTTTTAGTTTTCCCTTTTTGCTTATAAGTAGATTCACTTAGTCTGCACCTGCTTTCTTAATTAAACAAGCAAAGTTAATTTACAACCTTGCTTTAATTAAACCATTCTTTCAATATGATTTCTTCTAAACTTACTGATTTCAAATTAATATTGAATTCTTTCATGTTATTCCTACCTTTAGAGTAGTTACACTAAAGAGGCTCATCCTTGAGGGGAGTACTGTACTACGTACCAGGCTTGGATTCTTGTTTGAGACAATATTTTAAGTTATACTTAAGGAAAGAATCTCTGCAAACCAAGAATATTTCCCAGTGAACAGAAATAGTTCCAAGGCAAGATCTTTTTTGGAGGTTGTTCTAAAGAACAGTCTTCTTTCTTTGCTTATTCCCATAAATGCCACAGATTCACATGACTTGATGAAGGCCACTTTCGGCACTTTATAGAATTCAACTCTTCAGTATACACAGTTTAAAAAGCAGCATGCATGCATTCATCAACATTTTCTCCACCACAACAGCATGAGAATCTACACTACAGATTTTAGCAATGATGTTGGTTAATCCTCTAAGATGTCCCAGTGATTTCTTGCTTTCTCCTGTCAGCTGCTGTTTCTGGTGTTTCTTCTGTCAAAGCATAGCGCTTTTTTTTTTTTTTTCAGTTATAATTACTGAATTTAGTCATATACTTTGAGACTTTCTTTCCAGCCTATGGAGACTGAAATTCATCTCTGTCCTCCGGAGTAACTGACCTCCCCTGACCCTGGTGTGATGACACCTACAAATTTCGTAAGTATACTCTCTAATGTATTCAGTCAAGTTTGTACAGTCAGAAGAATATTACAAAGTAAAAACTCTGGAGAGAACAACAGGAATTGAAACTCCTATAAATTACTATTATGTACTGAAAGAAGATAAAACATTGAAAGCAAAGGTACTTCTACAAGGGAAATGCAAAACCTAATCTGTTTTTTGTAATACAGATCAGCTCCATTGCATTAGTGAAGCATTTACTTTATGTTTCTGCCAAATGCAAGTAAAAACTGTGTCAGCCTGATTTTTGATCATCTTTTCAACATACAGAATTAACAAGATAGATTTACAACCAAGAGGTCTGTAAACACACTTATATACTACTCTTTTTTTTAGAAAAAGATACTGTGTCATTTCTGATCTTCACAGCCCTTCAATATGTCTTCCTCTGGAAAGTTGTTAATTTTTGCCGTTGCATATCCTGAGCTTTGTCTTTCTTACCAGAGGTGAGGTTAAATGTCTTGAGCCAGAAGAAGAAAGAATGAAAGCTTAACCTTGTAGCTTCCTATTTTTCTTAGTGACTGATTCCTTTGAACTCTTTTGGGAGGGGTGGGGTGGAGTGGGAGTTGTGGAGTCAGGAGGTCTAACTATCTCAGTACCTGTTTTCAGGACTTTCAAAGGATTTTCAAGATGCCTCACCGGTATCTCACTAGGTACTTGTTATTCATGTGGTAATGAGTCCTCTCAAGATCAAGGTTCTTCAGACCTTAGAGATAACAGAGTGTTTTTCAGCTGATCTTTCAATTTATTTTAGTAGCCATCCATAAAAACGATTTTAAGGTCTGAGATAATTCCACGCTGACCTTACTCTAAGGCTGTCATGTCTTCACAATACAAGGGAGAACAGGCAGATGAGAAAAACAAAGGAACAGAAAGAGAAATCATGATGAGACCACCCAGAAAACACAAACTCCAGTGAAATTTTCTACCAGCCTTCAGCAGTGTGTCATCCTTTTAAGGGTCCAGGCAGCATGACCAAATCATGCCTTTTAGGGTGTTTGCCATTAGACTGGAGCTAGCTCGGGCAGTAGGAAAAATGTTCCCACAACCTAGTGCAGTGTCCTCAGCACTGTGCACCTCTAGGATCTATAGCACTACCTGATTTTGATTACCAAGCCAGGCACCCAGACACTTAGCAGGTAGTTCACTAAAGGTCTTTGCAAAATTAAGCATAGTCTGCTTCCTAAATACAGAGTCAGTTGCAGTTTTTCATATGTTTTTGTAAGAAAAAGAAGGAACCCCTCTTGACTAGGCAATATAGATTGCTATTATCCCATTCAGTATTAATTTTTCCTGTAATTTATCACTTATTTTGTAAGGCAAACAATTTCAAAGGAGACACTTTTTCTCTTCGTGTTTTTATATAAAAGACTCTTCAGTAGAATTTATAAGAAATTTTGCAACACTTTAAATGTTAGGCTGCTACTATTAGAATATAATACATTTTTATAGAGTTTTTTGTGCAGTATTTGTTGTACTGTTCAGAAAACAGATAGTACTATTTCATCCTTCAAAATTCTACTGATACATTAGAAGTTAATGGTAGCATAAAGGATGCCTGTTCCATATGGATACCACTGGACTCCAAATTCCTTGTTGAAGGTATTGTTGAAAACATTTCCGATATTTATGCACGCACAGATATTTATGCACGCACTTGAACAGCATATTCTGCTTCACTTTTTTCCTCCTAATGATTATATCAACCAAAATTGACATCCTAAACTGTTATAAGTAAACAGACTATGAATTTTAGGATTCTGTTTGGTATTTCTAGTTTCTTGCTCCTAATGAGAAAGAAAATGTACTTAAAGTAATTTATGCTGTAGTATGAAAATAACTTAAGGCAATAAGTGAAACAAATATATTGAAGAAATAAGTGCCATTCATGTATCTCACTAGAATTATTTTTGACACTTTCTGGTTTTTTTCACTCATTAATTTCTTGTAAAGTTGAAAAGGGTACTAGGGGCAGGTTGCACTCAAGTCATTCCACTGCTACGTTAATGATCCATATTCCATACTAAGTTCACTTATGGCTATTTTTAAATAAACTAAGGGTTTTCAATTTTAACAAGGGAAAATTTTGACAGCTGAAAGGCTTTCTTGCATTCCATGACTAGATTGCACACAGATATCAAATTACTCTTACTGTTAACACCTTCCCTCGTGTCTTCAGCTTTGGTTAGACAGACCAGACAGTGAGAGTTAATCTGCACCTGTTTGACATTTAATGAGAAGGGTGAATAACTGAAATCTTGTGATCACCTTTAAAATTAAACAATCCCAAGGTTTTCTTACCTATTTTACTTCTGCAAGATCTTTCACCCCTGTTTTGATGGCTGCAAGCACACAGATAGAACTGAGGATTAGGTTCTAGATTCCTTACTCATTTTACATTAGGATGGGGGTTTTTTTTGTTCCTGATCCTGGTTTATTAATTTAGTTTTGGGATGCATCCATGATTCAGGAATTAAAGGAAAAGCAGAAGCATGAATCCTAAGTTCCCACAGCACTCCTGTCCCAAGGAGCAAAAAAGACAAAAACTTTATAGATGACACTGATGAAGAAGCCTGTGCAACTCTAGCTTTTTATTCTATATTTCTTCTAGATGGGATATTTTCAAAAACATTTTGAAGAAAAGGGCTTGTCATAACCAAACCATCAAATCCACTTTTACACTCAGGGTCATAATTCATGTCAGCAACACTTTAAAGGAAGATTGCTGAATAAATATTTTACTAATTTCCAAACTGATAAACAGTGAAACATTTTACATGTGCTACAAGTGTTGATAGACAAGAATACATTCACTTTATATTCCATGTCCCTGGTCAGACCTTATATTCTTCATTTGCTTTCACTTAACTCTCTAGGTTGTCTATGGATCAGTGTTTTCAGGCAGTATTATCTGGGGTGATATCCTGAGCTGATTTGATAATAACTTTCTGATAACATTATTCTGCTTGGAGAATAATAATTCCAGCTGTGACTCTACCTGGTCTGCTTTGTATGATCACAATCTTCCTTAAGCATCTTGCAGCTGCTTATACAGAAACACTGTACATTGTGCTAAATACACTACACCCTGCAGTCCACTAACACTACTGGACAGGTTTGTGCATTAAGATTTAGAATGACATCCTTTTTTATTTTTTTTTAGTAGAAGAGTTGATTATACTCTTTCAATTGATCTGTGATCACACTGAAATAGATGTTTGGTTAAGATGGGTCAGTCTAGCACAGATTTGCTCTTTTTAGTAGCTCATTTCAACTGAGATGGGGTTTGGGTATAAACAAAAGCAGTTCAGATCATCATGGTCTCAGTCAACTGCAGTCATGAACAGATGGAAATAATTTTGTAACCCTTTTCAGTCAGTTCAGCTGCAGTCAGGAAAAAGTGTGTCTGCAACCTTACTGATTCCTGGGTTCTCCTTTCCACTTCATGCACTTAACTCCTGTCTCTCTTCCCCCCTTACTCTTTCTCATTTTCTTCTCCTCATAGATACTTGTACTATTTGCAGTGCTCACAGCATAGATTCAAAGAATTATCCTGAGCCAATATTATCTGTAGGGCTTCTCACAAAATGCCTTTGCAGGTATCTTGTTTCAAAAGGTGGCCCCAGAATGCAGTAGTAAGGATATCCGTTTATTCTTCTTATGCAGTATCCAGGTGAATCACTCACCCAAGGGTAGGAAACCATGATCTGTGTTCAGTCATTCAGAGAAAGGCTTCTGGACAAATATTTTCAGAACAGATATAATCTGTGCTTCTCAAGTATTTTACCGTCATTTTGCATAAAGGGTAACATTTAAAACATGTCTTCCTCATTACTCTCCCAGTGACTAACAATGAGCAGGGCCTTACTAAGTGTGTTGGCATTAGATGGCTCCTTGCCTGCTGCTTTTCTGACGTGTGCAAGATATGAACCACCTTAGTGAGGCCCAAGATTCAAAGCCACCTCTGTACTAGCCATATCATCAGTGCCACAGTTTTCCTCTGGCCATCAAGCCAACTTAAATTCCTCTAGTCTCTAATCAGGGTTACTATGTCCAAAGTGGTTGTTGGAGAATGGCCTGTGCCAGCACCTGGGCTGAATTGTAGGGAATCATACAGGCAAGTGCTAGATGACTACTGACAAGAAGGCACCAGCCTCTCACATTTCAGCAATAGGTGATTTTAGCTTCTCTGTCCTGACACTAATTCACCAGTACAGACAAAGCCCTCAGGTTTCGAAGGTCACATAGAGACTGAAGTAAGTTTTTGCACAGACGTGCCTGTTGCCAGAAATTTGTGTAGGTGTATTAGACTTTGCCTAATATGTACTATGTGTGTTTACAAATTCCATTGCAGGCTTTGTGCCCTTTGCTCTAAATGTCATCCAGAAGGAAATGTTCTCAGAAGAGGTTCTCAGAAGAGAGAGTGTCAGGAAAAGTCGTAGAAGAAGCAGGGGAGCAGAGCAGTAGGTGGGTGGAAAGCCATGAGACCTGAACTCTTACAAAGTAGAATTAAGGGAAGTCAGAACAAAATAATTCTTTAAAACTAGAGCTGGTGTCTGCACTTCCAAAGTAGATGGCTTGTGAGAGAAAATCAGCAGTTGGAGGGAAAATGCCATCCTGGGCTGAAATCTCGAGTACATTCAAGATTATTTTCTTCCTAGAGACATAAATTTTCTGGTTTTCTATTAAGTGAAATTTTCTGTGTATTATTTATTCCTCTGGTTAAATTTTTCTGTTGATTTCTTTATTGTGTTTGTGATTTGCAAGTTCTCTCCACATGCCCTGCCTGTGTTTGAGAGTGTCATTAATACAATCTTTACTCCTTCTTGCAGATCACTTATGATAGTACCAAATGCTGTCAGTCTTAACACCATCTCCTGCAATACACTCCAGAATAGCTCTCTGCAGTCATTCGTCAGCATTTATCATTACTTTTTGCTAATGCTGCTTTTGTCAGGTTTCCGTTTACTTAAGAAGTAGCATATATGAGCCATGGGTAAACTTCCAAGGAGAAATTTAAATGACAATCACATAAGTTCCCCAGGGCAGAGGAGAACAAACCAGGCTTAGAGGAGGGATCATCAAAGCTAGAGGTCCTGTTATGTATTCAGATTCCATCTCTAGCACCAGTTTAAATCTTTGATAGCACCACTGTCTTACCTGTATATCAGCTCTGGTATTTTCATCCTGAAGGAAGTAGTAGCTGTAAAGCGGAGCAGCTGACAGTAAAGGAATTCAGACTCAGGTGAGGGGAAATCACTCAGAAAAAGAATATCTTGGCTTGACATTTAGAAGAACAACTGTAATGGGAATAGGGCCTCAAAGTAGACTATGGAAAAAAGAAACTTTTATGAAAATCTGTAACAATTTCAAAAGTTACAATAGGAGATACCTGTTTTTCAGTAGACTGTCTCCTGAAATAGCTACAGCTGAAATATTAAAGAAGAGAGAAGCTGAAATTAAAGATGGATTCACTCAGTAGTGTGCAAGAAATTAAGGTAAATAAATATAATACAAAAATAAAAAGTAATTAATACAAGCAATGTTGGTGTCTTCAGCTTTAATAAACTCATTAGAAGTTATGTTAAGGGTGATTTTTTTTAATTTTATGTTAGTGTAAATTTCTGTTCACAGCACATTCAAGATCAACCTTTACGTTGTTGATGTCATGAAATCAGGAGAGGGAAGCTCTCTTTCAGAGAGATGATAACATTGAAGTCAGTAGTCTGTATTTCTTGATACGAAACTACTGTATTCTGTAGTTTCATTAGAATTATCATGCATTCAATGTCTATTTTTATCAGATTTTGAAGGATTTTTTTCAAAACCCATTAGCTTTATAAGATTCTTAATACATAAAAGTAAGTAGATTTTGAAACATTCATTTTCGTTTCTAAAAATTGAGGTCAGCTATACCTGCTACCAACTTGCACACACTGAAGGCCTCAGATTGTCCAAATTTTTAAGGATAATTCTCCTCTAGCACAGAAACTCTCTAGGTTACAAAGACAGAAAATATAAACTTGTGATTAATTTCAAAGAAAACAGGTAAAGCATAAGATGAATATGGAAGGAATTGAAAATGCTAACATATCAAAATTTGCTTTAATTCAGAGTTGTACTGAAATTCTTACTTTATAGTACTTCCTTTGCGTGAAATATAATCTCTGCAACTCTGCAATTTCTTTTTTTTTCTTTTTTGAACATTACCCTGAAATTTCACTTTTTTATTATATATTTGATTTATTTCTGGTTTTAGGTATATATCCACGTGTACTTATACGTATATTTTATTTATATTTTACTTGTGTATTTACTTTTATTTTAGACTTATTTCTTTTATTTGCCATAATTTTGTACATAAAGTATGTAAAT
>VYZS01031597.1:14255-24577 GCA_013400695.1 Neodrepanis coruscans | reverse complement strand
ACTCCAGAAAGCATCCCAGAAGCAGACTAGAAGAAGCTACACTGGGAAAAAAAAAAAAAAACAGCTTAATTTCAGATTATAATTAGAGGATGCTGAAGGTAACACTTGAACAGTCAGATGTATCAAACAATGGAAAGTCTCTCAGGAGAAGTAGTGGAAAGAATATTACTTCATTCATAGTGACAAAGCATTGAGAAATGCACACTAGGCAGAAATTTTGCCTTAGCTAGTATTGGTTATCAAAAGGCAGGAAGCAGCTTCTCACGCCAGTGAAAGCACACAGCCTATGGCAAGGGGAAATCCACTTCCCACAGAAATACAAGCCTCTCTTTAGGCTCACATACTGCAGGTGGAGGTAAGAACTCACCCTAGTACTCAAGGAGAGCTATGGGTGATACTGGCATGATGCTCAGCTGTCCCAACGCTTGACACAAACTGGCTGCTCAGCCCATGCTCTCCCCAAACTGCCTTGCACAGTCTGGCCTCCCATCTTCAGCAGTATTTTCTTTTTTTTTTTCCCAAGTAAATTTAATCAGGAGTTAACTCATCCCTAACTTGCTTCATATGAACTTAATTTCCAACTCTGATAGTTATTTTTAAAAAGGAATTCTTCTAAGTACAGTAGGGTTTGAGGATGAAGGAAGGAGGAGGGAAAATTCAATTAAAGTCGCTTCCAGTTTTTCCATATTTCTCATTTCAGGCATTAGAAAAGTTGTTTAGATTTTAACTGTACCTTGCCTGACAGATCATGTAACTAGGCTTTTGGATTGCTGGACTTTATCCAGTAGGAAGGATGGTTTCTGCACTACACCAGTCCAGAGTAATGCTTGTGGGAGCCCCTGACTGCAGGGACAGTTTTGTAGCACTGCCAGGGCTAACACGCATGAGAAGGTGTTACAGCCTGGGATTGTTTGTAGATGTTTAAGAAAACACAGAAACAAGGAGGTATGGCCTAAGCCTATTTAAAAATAGAAAAGAACAATGAATCTTTCTCCCTTAATCTCCAGAGCAAGATTGCCCTTCAAGGATTTTGGGATGGGGTATTTTGTTGTTGTTGTTGTTTTTTAATATCAGAAGTCATAGCTGCTTTTAACCTCCCTTTACAATGGGAAGGAATAAGAAGACTAAGTAAGGACAAAAGAATTCCTTAAAATAAAAATATATAGTTTGATTTTTTTTAATTAATTTGTAATGTCTTTTAGTTTTAAAAAATTGGAGTCAAATCAAATAAAGTAATTTTGAAATACAGCTATTATATTCTGATTTGAATCAAAGTTCTAGTTACAATTTGCAACAAAGTAAAAAGTATTCCTTTTGTTATCTTTCTCTTTTTTTTCTCCTAAAGGAACAAAAAAGTTAATTTTTTTTCTTTTTTGGTAAGTGTCCTTGAAGGAGAGCATTAATTTGCATCTAATTACAGCGGGAGTTCCTAATGAGAATGTTATGCGATCACCAATTTAACCAGCTTTTCCTTGGCAGAGACAAACTTCTCTGGGCATGCTCCAAGATACAAAATCAGAGAATGATTCAGCATTGGATTCACTTAATTAATTCTGGGCATTTTCTGATGTGTTTGCCATTCATCAACATGTCCAAATGTTTTCCCTAACAAGAAAAGATAAACCACACCAATATGACACACATCAATATTTGGGTGGTCATCCCTAGAAAATCTATGTAATTCCCCATTACTACACTTTGTACAATGAAGTCTAACATGTGGGAATTTGTACCTTTTTCTAACTTTCTATCTTTCAGAAAGATGTTCAGTCTTCCTGATGGCTGAAACTTCAATCCTTAAAAAAATGTAGTTGTTTCACTGATGACAATTTCAAAACCATGGATCTTACTCTCCTCACCACTTTTAGTAGTGAGAAGACCAGGTGCACCTTCCCAGAACCTCTCTGTAGCAGGTGGCAAAATGAGATTCTTCTCAAAAAAGATTTCTTTCTTTATTGGGCTTTTTTTCCTAGATTTTCTGTATGAGTTATCAATTCAGTAAAACTGATAAATATTCACAAAAAGTTTCAATGCATTTTAGTCATGCAAAAGAAACTTGTTTTGTGTATTTCTGCTTCTAGGCTTGAAATCAGTGAATTCTTTTTTTCCGATTATTTCTATTTCTTTTTCATTTCAGGCTGTAAATGCTCACGAGAAAAAAGAGATTGCCTATCTCTCCATTCCTGGAGATCTCTTAATTAGAAACCTGGCTGGAACTCTCTGAGCTAAGATGGATTTAGATGTAATTTGCAAGTTAGTCCCAGACATTTCTACCTTCCAGTATCAGAGAGCTATCAACAAGCATAGGTTTTTTGGGGGAAGATTATAAACACTGCACTCCCAGGTAGCACTACTTGTCACAGCACAAACCATTCTGATGGTATGATGTGGCAGCAATTGGCACAGCAATGCAGTCTTCCTAACCCCCTTTATTTTAGCAGAGGCTTTCTCAGCACTCTCTGTAGCTTCCTTTCCTTTTCATCCTTTTTCCTTGATAGTACCTCTGACTCATTCCTTAGAGCACATCACACACTAAGGATCCTATTCATCTCTATTGAAACTTTTCTCATAAATTCATCATCACCATTATCAACCACCATTTTTTTGCCCTTCTCTCTCTCACTAACTTGCCTCTCTGGTTGGTTACTCCAGCAATACAATTCTTAGTTTTCCCTCTCACAAAACACTAGCACCTTCCTGCTGTGATCTGCAGCTGGGAAAGCAACTTGATTCATGGTAGAGGTCCTCTATACTTTGACATGAGACTTTTCCCTGCAAATCCTGAGTGGACACCTTTGCTCCTGCTGCTCAAACTCTTATCCAAATGAAGTATTTTCCATGCAGGTGTTGTGACACGCAGCAATTTTCACTGCTTAGAAATTTAAAATATTCTTCTGCTTAGATATCTCTTTATTGAGGAGTGATGGCAGTCCTGTCCCCCCAGCTAGAGCTGCCTGAATAGTGTTTTCTTTTTGTTTGTCTTTCTACAGGTAGCAAAAGCTATAGGTGGAAAGCTTCAAGAGGTTTTACCGCTACTTTAAGATACTTTGACAATATGTGAAAAGGAAAGGAAGAGCAGTGAAAATGCAGCGGCTGGCTTTACACTATGGAAGGTTGCTTAACAGCGTAACCACAGCACCATTATCAGTGTCCATTTTCCCCTTGGACACTTTGGCCCTTGGTGACATAAAGCACTTTACAAATAATGGTAAATTAACCTTCATAGCTTTGGCCCAAGTTGGACAAGAATTGTCCTCACAGTACATTTGGAAAAACTGAGGCATCCAGCAAGAAAATAACTTTGCTGAGCAGTCCTATGGTAAATCAAAGGAAAAAAAAAAAAACAAACAAAAAACAAAACTTTACTCTTAACCTCATTATCCACTCATGAGCTATTATCTTCCATTACTCAAGGAAAATAAATACATCATCCTGGATAATATCTCTACTGGTCTCCAGATTTTGTTTTACTGTCTTCTTGACTCCTAGGCCTCACAAAAGCCAAAGATTCTCAATGGACATTTTAAAAAAACCTGGTGTGGGAGGGGAATGGAGCAGGGTGGCATTAAGTTTTATCACCCCCTAAACTGTAATACTTACTTTCCTTTGTGTGCTCTGTTTCTTATTCACGGCTATAAAATTTGCCACATCCGGGTAAGAACATCCCTCCAGTCAATCAGGCGGTGTTTACGAACTGGAAAAGACGTTCTCCCATTCCTCACCATAGGAGTGAGACAGAAACGTTAACAAGTTGCTTGTGATTTTCTCTTTCCAGGTTGGGTGATCAGACCTCTCTTAACACTGCAAGAGGGGACATAACAATTTAAGACATATTATACCTCTGAAGATTTTCAGCAAATTTTCTGGAATGTGCTTGATTTCCCCACCCACCTCCCCTCTGCGGTGTCCCACCACAGAGTCTCTCATTAGGGATATCTTCATGTTTGTGGTCTCACAGATTCCTTGCTCGAGCCAAATGCATTTCTTGTAGGGCTGGTTCTCAACCCAGCTTGCTTTACATCATAAATGTAAAAATGTTTATTTTATAAAAAAAAATAAAAAATAAAAAAGACAAAACATACAACCAACCTATAAACAGAACATAAAATCTGTTTAATGGAGTGCATAATAAAGGAGGGAGGAAACAGACTCACATTGATTCTTCCTGACATTTCACATATTAAATTAAAAGCTTCTTAAGGAACAGACTGAATTTTAACTTTTTTACAGTTAATTTAAGTTCTGTAATGAGTGACAAAAACACTGTATTTCACCAGTAAGCTGAGGCTGTGTATCAAGAAGAAATAAGGCGTGAGTACAAAGACGCCCATGAAAATGTCCCTCACTGGAACATTTTCTCGAATACCTTTTGGGCCAGTCTGGAGGCACTTCAGAAGAGATTCTGAAGGAAAAACAGGTCACAGAAAACTATATCTTTAAGACCAAATGAGAAAGTGAGACCATAAGCCTGGTAACCAAGCTTTGAAACTTCTACCACAGCTTTGGGCAAGCTGCTCAGACCCCCAACAACTTGATCTTGCCTTCTGCACAACAGGAGCAGCAGTGTTGACCACTACTAACCCACCTACTGAGGTTACTGGAAACATTAATTAATCTCTCAGATTCTACTGAAAGCAGTGTTCACTAAAAATTTATCTGGAAGTTCTCATGCAGTAGTTGGGACAAACTACAAAGTACACTGCATAGCTGGAAAGTGGGGAGTAAAGGGCTGCCTGCGCTGTGGCAGGGAGATAGATGCCTAACAAGGGACAAGATGAAAAAATAGCTGCACAACAGGAAAGTGAAAAAACAATGTAGGATTCATTCCTTTGGGCACAATGACTTTTTTAATGTAAACTCAGCCTCACAAATCAGTGTTTGCTCCTCAGGCAGGCAGGAGGGGAGGCCAGTTCAAGTGTCTGTGTGGCTGAGCACAGGGGTACTTAGGGAGATAGAAAGAAGGTGTGAGTCCCATACGCTGACAGTGACAGTGATGCTGTCAGCCCCACAACGCTCCCAGGTTATGCCACTACAGCCAACCCAGAGGAGGGCAAGGAGCTGATGTCACTCGCAGAGCCATGACATGGCAGGGCCAACAGCCTGGCCACCCAGCAAACTCCTTATTGTAACATGGTCCAACTGGTCAGCTGCTTTAGGACATGTTTTTTTACCACATTTCAAAATAAGGGGAAATTTTGGAGAGGCCCTCTCTCGGTTTCCATGGATATACTGAACCTTGTCACTCCCAGGGCATGCTATGGTCCTCAGGGGCCATAACACACCACAGCATGTGCTCTGCAGTCACTTAGCACAGTCATTCCCTGGTTTGTCTCTGGTATGACTTCTCAGGAGGAGCTGCGCTGTGTTAAAGCTGTGCTTGAGCTTCAGCTCAAGGATTCAAATTCTTAAGAAATGTTGTGTTTTTCCAAAGTGAACGTTTAAAAAAAAATAAAAAAGGAGAAAAGAAAGAGGAAGATTCCCACTGCTGAGAGCAGTGCCATGTCCTGGATGTGTTAACATGCCTTGGGAGCTGATTGTAACTGAAGAGATGTTCAAATTTGAGGTGATGACTTTGTTAGCCCTGTCTTATTGGGTGTGCTGCCCACATGGGTGACACTACAAAGTACAACAAATTCTTCTTGTGAGATTTGTGATCTCTGGAGTCTGGAATCACCACACAAAGTCTGCTTTAAAGGATACTCTTCAAACAGATACAGGTTCTCAAAACCAGACACAGACTAAACCAAGGCATGTAATACTGAAGGGAACATCAACTGAAGTAACTCTCAAATATATTGTGATGGTTCACACAGTTGTAAGAAAACACCTGCATGCTCTAAAAACCATCCAGTGCAGTAATATTGGTCTTCTGGTTTACCATGTACAAGCCACTCATTTGAGTTCTCTAGACTAAATAATGGAATGCTGGAATGCTGTGAGTCAGCAAATTTTATGGAGAAATAAAGCAAAGAACTGTTCTGGAGAGCTTCTTATGTCACCAGACAGAATCAGATTTCCTCAAAGAAGTGTTCTTGTACTTCTGGAGACCTCGGTGGCCCAGCAGTGGATAGCACACAGGCTGTGCCACTGCTCCTCCATATCATGTGTACCATCATACAGGTGGGAAGTGTTGCCACCCCCAGCCTTGATCCCAGCAGCAGCAGTGAGGGGGAACAATGCAGGGAAGTATGTCCTCGAGGTCTCTTGCAGCAAACCCACCAGACAATGTGTATACCCACAGGAGCACTGTCAGTCCTCGTGCTTTGCGGTTGCCATCATGTCCCAGAGGTTGTCAAGGGTTTGCCAGCTCTGGCAGTGAGGTACGGCATGCCATGCCATGGCACAGCAAAGAAGTTGGAGTGCTCAGCTATGTGACCAGGTCACCACTTTGTTTGGATTCACATAACTTCTTGAACTTATTAGGAGGCTGAGGAAAGGAGACATTGTTTTGCTTTGGCTGTGAGGTCTTGGATGCTTTGCTTCCAGGCCTCCATCCCAATGATCCCAGCGATGAGGACAGATTGAGGTAAGATTAAATCAGTGCCTCAGGAAATTTACAGTTGGAGCCTGGAAGAGAAGGTTGTCTCTGCTTGAGAGAAAAAAGAAAAGTGATAATAATGCAAATCAGAATATGTATACATTTGTGTGTGTGTATATATATATATATATATATATACACATACACATACAAACACTTTTTTTTCATTTATGTGTAGTTATGTCTGTGTCAGTTTATTTCTGTATTTCTCTGATTTAAGTTTCAGATAGTCAGAGTCAATTGAAGAGTTTTCCTCCCACGCACAACCCGCAAGCTATAATGGGGGAATAGCACCACTGTAATTAAAGTTCAAGATTTACTGTTATGCAGAAAGTTTTTCTAAGTGCTTCAAAAATCCACATGCTTATTCAGACTTTTGTGAAAATTGCTTGCCTCGAGGGCTCCTGGGGAAGAGCTGCAGCATAGCCCCCTCTGTCTGAATAAGCAGACATATCCAAGACAATGCAATGGCAGTGTTGCACTCTTCTCACAGAGTGCACTCTTCTGCACAGCTGAGACTCATACCTCCTCTTTGGTCCTTTCTACCAGCTCACACATTTGGAATTGAGATGGTGTTCGATCCTCTCCACTATGCCATTAATTTAAAAAGAAATCTGTGTTTTAAGAGCTTTTTGAGTTATAAACTGAACCACCAGACAAGGTCTGCCCTGTAAGTCTAAGCGAAAGGGAAAGCTACCTTTTATAGTTGGGTCATACTAGTGCAGATGCTGGGAGAAGGTTTGCCTATGCAGTGTGGCTGCTGCTTCCCAGGAACCTGTAAGAATCACCATTGTGGGCTCTCCACAGTACTCTGTCTCCCCTCTTCTCTTTCCTGCGATGGGGGAGACTCAGCCCATTACCATAAGCAGCAAAATTCAGGTTTGCACACGCTGAGGTGACTCGGGGGATCTGATGTCAAACCAGTGAGCCCAGTCAGGGGCTTTTCTGCTCTGCAGCAGAGGCCCCAGGCGGCAGACCAAGTCTGTTCTGAAATATTATATTATGGAAAAAAAACTCAGGTGTCTCTCCACTCAGTGATTTTGAGACTTTCTTTTTATGTTCTTGAAAATTAGAATATCTACCTTTGTGATCCAGGGACCCTGTAGATTCTTTGCTTTAAACGTAACAATTCTGATTCCAAATTTAAATTTTCAAAATCTGCTAAAACATACGTGCTGATTCAGATTTTAAATTATTAGTATCCAGAATAAAACCATTAAGCAGAGAGCTAATATTTTAGAGCAATATAACAGTGCCTTGTGCCCTTTATCCATTCCTGGACAAGGGGAATTATCGTCATATTTCAAAAAAAAGTGAACTGCTTATTTCCAAGAACTCAATCAGGCAACAAAAAGCAAAAGTTCACATGTGGCAGGACAACCACAAAATGCCATAGTTCAGGGGAACAGGAAGCAGACACCAGTCCAACCTACCATGTGACCTTGCTTAGACTATAATAAACTTCAAATTATATTTTAGGGAATACAGAAAAAATTAGTGGAATGCAGGCAAGAATAAACAAATGAAAAACATTTAACCTGAATCACAGAGATCCGGCAGGCTCTTCTTATTTTCACTAAAAAGAAAATCCCCAGATAAACACAGTGATGGTGCCATCACGTGTCTCCCTTTTTACTCCTATGCCCTATGAAAGAAGACCCAGGGCACCCTTTGTGATCACAGTGGTTTTACCTTTCCTCTTGTCTTGTGGCTTTCTTGGAGTGAGTTTAAATAAATTTGATATAACAGCAAGCGTACACTACACATCTCACTGTAACCACTACTATAACCAAGGCCAGGGATTCAAAACAGAGGCCTTATTCTCTGTTCTTTTGGGGGAAAAGTAAACAATTGTAAATCATTGAATGAATATTAGAGTGGAATAGTGCATTAAAATTAAATTGATAAAGTTGGACTTAATCAACTGAGTGATAAAAATTGAAACATTAAAAATAGCATGGAAAGAAGGGAAAATCCTTTATTTTACTATTATATGTTTGTTTGACAAGAAGCAGAATCCTTGTTTTTTCATTAATATCAGTGTATTCCCTTCTTTTGTGCTATAAACTTGTGTATCTCAAGAAACTTTTCCAAGCTGCATTTTCCATCCATTTCAGAGGCATGTGAGAGGCTCACTTTGCTACTAGAAATGTGTTAAGTGCCTCTGAAAGTTTATAGTTAAACAGGTACCATCCCTAAAGCAGAGTTCTAGACTTGTGCCAAGAGGCAGGCATATTACTTTATTATTTGTTACTATCAGCTTCCTTGCAATGTTGTATATATATAAATATGCTGAAGCATTTCCAAATGCCTTTTGGGGAGCTGGGTTGTATTCATAACTACTTAGGAGGTGAAGGCTGCTTGGATGGTTAAGGTGAAAGACAGTTCAGGACTGCTGCCGTTCTCCTTAAAGCAGCTGGACTGAATGCTGAGGCACTGGAGAAAGTAGTATCTTGAAATAGTATCAGACAGCAAAATCCATTTTGGAACAATAGTTGTCTTCTCAAGAACGCCTTTGACCTGACACAGAACTGAACCTCTAACCACTAAATTGAGAGATTTAGTAAGGGCTAAAGGTGAAGCTGAGGCACTTGAGACCTGCATGGTTTGGGAAATTATCTAATTAGGACTTTTCAGCAATGACGTCACAAGGAGTTCCTGATTCTACTGAATTCAGCTGGTTTGTAACTGGCAAGGTTTCTGTAAAAGCTCAAGAGGTCTGAAAGGTCAGCTGGTCCCTGAAAGCCAGTCTGTTCTCTTCCATATTGTGTCCTCTGCCCCCTGCTTTGGGACCCCTAAGATGCCAACAGCAACTAAAACAAATGACAAAAATAGTTTATTTATCTTTTTTTTTTTTTTTTGGCCTAGTGAACTGCTAGGAAGAAATATTTCCAGAATATGGCAATTGTCAGTTGAAGAAGAGGAAGTTCAAACATAATCAAAACCACTGATGCATCCCAAATTCCTTCGTCCACAGCTGTTTGCTGAATGAGTTTGCTCCTGCCCTCACAGGCATGAAGCTAGCTGGTATCACGGCACTGACCAGGGTCCCCTTTGTGGTGGCTTGGAGATTCCTGCAGCTGGAGGAGAGGTTATTAGCCCTGCTGCAGTTTGCAGGAATGAGTTATTTGAGGTCTGAAGAGCTGAGGCACCATGAAAAACCAAGAAGAGATTACCTTGTCAGAGAGTCCTTAAGCCCAAAATCTTTAGACAGAAGATGTAGTCTGGTTTTAGAAAACTTATCTTCTCATTTGTTCTGTTCCCTGTATTTTACGTCCTTCCTTTACCTCTCTCTTTTTATTGCCTTTGCTGCATTAGAGGAAAATGTTGAGTAAATGTTTCTTTGTATGTTCTGCAGAGAAGCACGTCTTTGTTCTTTCTCTGCCTAAACAAGCTCTGGGATCTCTGAGTAGCATGCTGCCTGCCCCCCATGACTAACACCCTTTGGAAGGAACAACACACCATCTCAAATGATTTTTTCCACTGTGGAAATGACTGCATCTGTAACACCATAACTTGAAAACAGGCGGCTTGAGTATCCTTTTGAGGCCAGATGCAGTGTTCATAAAGCAAGATTTTGTTAAGGGTGCAAATTTCTCTCTGAAATTCAGCCAGTTGAGAGAAGCATCATCCAAGGCTGTGGCTTTCATGTGCAATGAAGCATGACACAGGAACCTCCAAAGTACCTCAGTCCCTGACATTGGGCACAGATACACAATGCAGCATGGGGCCAAGACAGGGAAACAGTGCAGGGTCACTACAGTGTTGCTCCAGGCCAGCATGG
>VYZS01031587.1:4426-22716 GCA_013400695.1 Neodrepanis coruscans | reverse complement strand
GACCCCTGCTGCCTTCTACCTCTTCCCCGTGGACCTTCCTGGGGTCGCCACTACCTTTTTTTACTTCCCTGCCCAAGAAGACCCCTTGGGAGAACCTCTTCACAGATACACCACTTGTGGGATACTGCCGCCTTTTGCACAGATATTTTTTGACCTTGTCCCGGTTGGCACTACACCCTCTGCTGGCCATAAGAGAGCAACTGCACTATTCGTGTTCCAGCGGGACCCACAGAGCCTCCTGCTGGCCATAATAGAGCAATTACACCCATCCATTTCCCCATATATCTATATTTAATAAATTGTTGCCTTCCCTATACATCTCTTGTTCATTGATAAACCTAATACTGTCCTAAACCCGGACACCCAGGCAGACCACATCACACAAGTACAGCCCCCAGAGGCTGAAGCCATGTAGGCACAGCCCATTGGAAGGCCAGAGACAGAGGCTGTGGGACAGATTCACAGGCAGGATGCTGTAGGCTAAGGAAACTGCATCCCAGAGAGCCACTCAGCAGCCTGAAATTCTTTGCAACCAGAGCTTGATGCTGAGCTCCTCATCAGAAAGCCTGGCTGCTCTGAAATTCTGTTTGGATCCTGATAAAAGAGAGGAGCTAGAGGTGAAAGTACTGGAATGTGTTGGGCTCACAATCTGTGGTTTAAGGCTGAGATTGTCTATGCCACTGAAAGCAATGCCAAAATCAGTAAGCAACCAGGGCACCTATGAGTTTGTAATTTCCTGGAAATACTCTGTTTTTCAAACAGCACCCAAAAGAAATCAGGCTTTCAATTCCTTCATTAAGTTCCTATACCGTTTAAAACATTCACCATGAAGTGATCTACAGTTCTAGAAACAGATCATGCTCTCTCAGCTGCGTATGTTCTCACACACTTTTAGAAATATTTCATATTGTATTAATACAGTGGTAAAATTAACAGTTTACATCCCAAAAAATAGCATACAGTGTATGTTGAACACACATAGAGGAACTTCTTATGAGGTTTCTTAGCAGCCTTTAAACTTACCCACATCATAAGCCCCATGTGACACAATGTACAAATCATGTCCTTCTCTGGCTTCTTTATCCACTTCCTCAGAGGTTTTTGGTGGATTTACAATCACTCCAGCTGGTATATCTAGAAACAAATGAATGTATGGTTGGGGAGGCAAGAGAAGGCAGCTGCTTTTTTTGGTTGCTTTTTAATTTTAAACAATGCCTTGTAAGAGAAGTTGCTAGTACTACAGAAGAATGATACTTCTTACCACACTTCTAGTCAATCTATAGTCAATCTAAAAACATAATGACATGGGACTAGGAGAAAAAAAAACTCCAGAAACAGAGATGAACATAACTTTTGCAAGAGTAACACATATGGTAACACATATGTGATTCCCCTCAGCCTATAGAGGAAAGATGTGTAGGTCAAAGAAGTTTCATTTGCTCTATTAGAGTTGCTAGGAAAAGGAAGGTAAATTGACAGCTAACTAAACAGTTCTTCAGGGAAATTCATAATTATATATCAGGAACAGAGCCAAAATCCTTACAAGTTACCATATGCTCTTGATTGCTTGTTTCTTCATTGTTATTGAAAAATACACTTTTGGGCCTTTCAATACCTGTTATAACAACTTTTCTGTTAAAATTAAATTGTTGGAAGCACAGATCGTGTGATAGATACTAAATTGCAGATAATCTTGTATTTACAAGAAATATGTTTTGATGGTAAATTTTCCTACCTTTGATGGCCTTTTTTCCAAATGTAGTATTAATTATATCCAAGCCCTCAGGTAACATAGGAGATTGATTATGTGATCTACCCAAAGGTTCTTCACGCTTACTGAAGTAGATTGCTTCTTTCATGTCTTGCATCTTTTCTTGAAAGTCAGTTTTAGGAGTTGGATTTATCAGTGAAGCTACCTAGAGACATGACAAACAAAACAAGAGGCAGGAAAACCAGCAGAGTTTGATCATTCACACATATAAAAACGTAAGTGTTCTAACGAGATCTTATATGGTTACACTGACATAATTGTTTATTAGTGGCCTTGAGAGAATGCTACTAATGATCAATGCTGTTAAATGCCCAGCTAAATAAAACACTTATTGTGAGACAGAACTTTTTTCTATACTAGTTTTCCACTTGTTAATTTATACATTTTCTGACAGCAACCTTTCTTTTCTTAGCACCTATTAGAAACTAGAGTCAAATTATGATATGCCCAAAACTTTAGTGATTCGATTTTTCAGTCTACCCATCAAAGTAATAGAGACTCTAGAGAAAGTTTATTATCAGACTTTCATTGAATGTTATATAAAGAAATATTGGAAAAAGTAGTAGTTGATCCAAACCCACGCTCAGAAAACTTGCTAGGGTTCCAACTCTTCCTTCAGTTAATATTTAATTAATCATGCAAAGTCTTCAAGAGACAATATAGGCTAAACAAATCAATCCCTTCAACACAAAATTTCCAAGAAGGGACAGCAAAATCCGGTTGTCTTTCATTTTGGATATCCCTAATAAATGTCCTACTCAACATCCTCTAATATCAGGCCTTACTTTCTTCATAAAAGTGCATTTTACTAACACAACCGTTATTTTTAGAGATATGAAAACTAAGTATGATAAAATCATCAATGATCTCTTGAGCTGTTTGATTACAGATTACAAAAATAACACACAAAATATTCTGATGTTCAAACCATTACTTTTCAGCTAATAAAATCAGTTTCAACCCAAAGGTAAGAAAGAATACATAATAATCACACCAAAGAATAAGGATATTCTCAGATAGCAGTTCTCTTTCTAAGAGCTGCTTCTTTTAGCTCTGTAATCCATATGAAGAAAGCAGAAAAATTTGTGGATAGAAAACTGCTCATTAACTTAAATCTTGAAATGAAATTAATAATTCAGTAGTCACTACAAAAGTTAAGTGACTGATAAAAGTCAATAAAATTCAAGTGTTTTCCAATTTCAATCATACTAAATAAATCTTATGATTTGACCTCAGAATTCAGGTAATTCACAACAGCTGTGAAATACTGAATCACTCAGCTATGTACCTTTATCCCTGACTATGAAGAAATCTTTTGTTAATAATACTCTTAAGTGGTTCATTCTTAAACAAAAGTGAATCACACATCCTTACACCAAATGTGGAACACGTCCTTATGCCATGTGTCAAGTGAGTTGCAACGTCAGGATCATCTGCTGTGCCGTAGAATATTACTTTAGCACCAGGAGCTGGATCGGTTGTATTTCGAAACTTTCGCACGGCAGTTGGAGTAACGGGCTATATATATATATATGAGGGCAAAGCAAAAGCAATTTTACACCAGATTCTCAAAATATTAATGAAAACAACATGTTCTGCAGACATTTCCATGTGATTCTACAGAGGTAAGAATAAAACATGACGCTGCCTTCAGGCTATAACACATGCATATGCTTCTGTAGATGCTGATAGTGTGAGCCTAAAATCGACATAACCCAGCTTAAATTTTATCAGAACAACGTTACTAAGTTTCAACTTTCCCCTCCTTTAATTTGGGTAACATGAATTCTTCCTGAAAAGCAGATGTTAAACTTAACAATTTCAGAAACCTTTAACTTGATACACAACAATTCCACCGTCAAAGCAGCAACTTTGGAAACTATTTAAATCACAGTTTTGGGATTTTCTTTTAATTATCATTTAAAGGGAGAACTGTACTTACAGGACCCCTTTGTGTCTCAGTGCCCTCTGACTCTTCAGGGGCACAGGGAAGTGCCAGTGGAAATCACAATTCTGAGGGGCACCCTCGTAAAGGACACTCATTAGAAGTCATAATAATTTCTAATAATTGCTATAATTGTATTACGAGAGGAAAAAAAACTGTCGAAAACAATTTTATTCAGCCCCATCTAAGCAGGCATGGTGACTTCTGTAAAACGTGGAGCGAAAAAGAACTGACAGAAGTATTTTTCAATCCTGCCAGCTATTCCTCATGATCCCACGTGACAAAAACTGCACTGAAAACAAAATATAGCAGTTTCTAAAAAAGACTGTAGGAAAAAAACAAACAAACAACAAGGCTTCACTGGTTCTCCCCCCACCACCACCCCCGGCTTGTCTCAAAACATATTCGCTAATGGGAAATCGTAACAAAAGTTATGCTTTGAAAAACCAACTCACCCTGGGTAACTTCTTGGTGAAACAACTCGCCACCGCGCCACCAGCAGGATGCAACTTTCCAGCCTGAACAATGCAACCAAAAAATAAGGCATAACCAAATTCACTGCAATAACGCACACAAACTAGTCAAACTGGGATCTGACACTACGTATGGGATGTTGCGTAATTGTCCCCGTTTCGATTAAAGGACGGGGAGAAGGAGCCACACCGATTTTTGCGGGGAGCCGGGAGATTCGCAAGGACAAGTGCCGGCCCGTTCCACCCGCTCTCCTTCTTCCAGCCCCTTCCCTCGGCAACACCCAGCAGAGAGGGGCGAGCGGCTCGGCGGCAGCGATGGGACTGCTCCGGCGAAGGCGCTCACGTCCGGCCGATCGGGAGTCTCCTCGGGGTCCGTCCCCCCGGGGGACGGCGGCAGCTGCCCCGCCATGGCGCCCACTTACCCCCCCTCCCCCCGTCCCGCCGCTTCCCCCGCCCGGTAACGGCCGCGGTGCGGGCACCGACAGCAGCGCTCGTGCGGGGCGGCCGCCCCTCACAGCGCTCCGTCATCACCCTCAGCACCCAGCACCCACCGTCCTCCCCGCTTACATCCCTCCCGCCATCGCCCTCACACCCAGCACCCACCGTCCTGCCCCCTCACAGCACTCCCACCATTGCCCTCAGCACCCACCAGTCCCCCTTACATCTCTCACCCCCTGGAGAAAGTCAGGAAATAAGTTGCACTCGGGCTATTCTGTGGCTGTCCTGATGCAAGAAAATAATTAAGGCCCAGCAGCAGAGGTAGCACATTTTTCAGAGCAATTGTTCAGTCCTTGAAAATCTATCCGTTTTCAGAGAGATGGGTTGAATCTTGTTGAAATGAGGTCTTACATGGGCAAAAGTCTGATCCAACTTGAAATCTTTATTACTGTAATAAAAAATACAGCCCCATTCACAAGTGTTTTCAGGTGTATGAACATATTAATAAAATATTGTATGCTGAGACTGTTCCTCTATAAGAAACTGCAACTCCCATCCACACTGTATCAGGACTGTATGCACTACCACATGTATCAGGACACTTGAGTGCTCTTACTGTTTGTCTTAAATGACTCAACACTTCGTATATCTAAACCTGTGTGTTTGCCTTTTAGAAACAGATGCGGATTATTTCAGTAAAGCAGTGTGGGTAAGACTGAGCAAGCTTCACTGCCCTTTAATAGACCCTCAGCTCTCACAAAGACTTAATCTCAGATGACATTTAGCAAACTCTCCTCTTCTTCCCAGCAAAACATCAAAATTTAATCACAACCTACTCCATTCTCTATAGTCCTATGACAGCAAAATCAATTTTAGATAAACATACAGACCTTAATCGTAATTAATCAACAAACATTACCAGCTGTTACCATTCTAGTCTCTGCCCTAACATTTGTTTGATAAGGATTTTAAATAAAGGACACTAAATTAAAACTGAATTCTCAGAACTCTTTCCTACTAATGGAAGATGAGAGGCTCAGGCAGCGACTGCTCTCTGGTGAGCAGCTCCCCAGGCAGTAGGGGTGCCTGACAACCTGCTCCGGCTGCCTAAGTCATTGATAGCACACATCAGTGTAACTTCCAGCATGTGTGAACGTGGCAGATATTAGGAAACTGGAAGGAACTTGATCTCATTGTGAGAAGTAACTGGGTAAAGCTGTCAGAAGAAGAAATAACTATTTGTACAGAGAAGAGCAAAGTACAGTAATGCAAAAGTTAGACTAATAATAGGGCACAAGAAACTGGGACTTGAATTTTTATCCTTATGTTTGTTTTATTTTCAGATGGCTCTCTACCTGTGCTCAAGGTACGACCATTTTGCACATTCTGTACACTGCTGATATATTTATACATTGTTTTTCCCCCAATAGGTGGCCACACTAGCTAATTGAAAGAATCCACTCAGGATAAGAGTGGGTTGTGTCAAAGGAAGAAAAATAGGACCTGGCCATGTAAAAAGAATGACTATTGCCGAAACAAGCAGAAGAGAAGTCCTCAGCCTTCTCATTTTACTTCTCTGTGGTTGTTATCTTTTCAGCAGAAATGCAAGTCCCTATGGATCAAACTGAAACCTACTAGCAATATATATTATTTCCTATAATTTTTCTCATTTTAGGAATCAGTGTCATATTCTTTCTTATATTAAAAGTTATTTCATCCACAGGAAAAACATTTGTAGGGTGGGAATTATCTGTAAATTTTAAGGAAAAGCTGCTGAATTAACAAAACCCAGTTGAACTCAATTTTAGAAGGAAAAATAAAGATCAAAATGCTTTCAGCATGAATTTGTCATGCTATGTTAAAAAAGTAGGATCTCTAGAAAAATCTGTTTGGAAAAAGTTGAACAAAATTTTACGTTCTACAACTGCACTTTTTTCAACACTACTTGACATTTCACTATTTCTGATATCCAATTCCCACCATTTAGTGCCTTTTTCTGTCTTGTTTAGCCTAAAACTGAGGAATGGAAACTGCCTAAACCTCTGCATTTTACTTTCTTTATGAAGCACAAACACCCCATGTTCTGTAACATAGTTCTCACTCTGACTATGGCGGTCAAAGATGGCAGTCAAAGCACTAACTTTGTGACTTCCTTAAGGCCTCTGAAGATCTGAGAACTCCATGTATAACACTTCAAATTTTGTGAAACACCTGAAGGACATCAGCCATGCTGATGCACTTTGCTGTTGTTTTTGCCTGGTTACTTTCATGGAGTTTTATTGAACTCATTTATGGATAAAAAATTACTCCTTTCTATGTGCTGCACACATTTCATATGCTGTGATATGATGAGACCAGAGACAATGTACACAAACAGAGATAGAAGACAGAAAAAAAGGATATTACAGCAGATGGATGGATCCATGAAAAAAAAACTGTGAAGTTCAAACACAATAAAGAGAATCTGCACATCCTCTAAAGTCAACTTCTCTTTATTAGTACACATCTAGCATTGGATTTAAACAGAGAGAACAGAGAACTCTGCAGAAAAATGCTAAAATAGGTGCAAATCATCTAGTGAAAGAATGACCCACTAACAGAAACTTGGTATCATTCAGCAGTTTCTTTCGGTATTTGACATATGACCCACGATGAAATAAAATATGGAAACATGATCACTGGTATGGCTATCCATGTGCTTTCAGAGCTTTCCTTAAACACCTCTTTGTCCAGACTATAGCAGAAGAAACCCATCTTCACCACTAGCACTCATGGAGACCTAGCCCAAAATACAGTAACTGGAACTGGGTCATTTGATTACTGCCACACACTCTCCTGTCTCTATTTCACACATTCACAGTGCACCTTTGCTCTTTGCTGACCCTCTGTGTCAGCATCCACCAGCCGTAAAAAATTTGGGAGCTTCACAAAGCGAGAGAGGCATTATAGCTTTTATGATTGCTGTGGTCAGGGAGTTAGGTAGCCAGTAGGAACTTCCCGCATGTAACACAGGCGTCCTAACAGCACATCAGTATTGTAGCTCTGCTGTTGTAGGATCCAAGTTTCAGAGCGCATACACCACATAATCCAAAACGTGGACTTCCTAGATACTTAACAAAGCATATGAGACTTCCATTTATGCTAGCAGTTCCAGCATCTGAAGTCTGCTCAAAACATTCTGAAGATAAAAATTCTCTCTCATGTGAAAATACATTGTCCCTTTTGCCCCCTTTTTGTTAGTGCAACTATATCACATGAATAGAATTCCCGCATCCAAAATTCCATTCTGCCTTGAACTTCAAATACAGCTGATAATCTGAAAGGCTATTCCAACTCTAGAAAGTATTTACTTATCTAAGAAGCATAGAACAGGATCCCTGTATATGGAATGCTATGGTTATTTTCTGAACATGGATGCATTAGATTTTGTATTTTTTCTCATTCCTTTTGTGTAAACTGAGCATGTGGTTTCATGTTGCACCTAAATAAAGCTTAACACCAAACACCAAACCAAAGTGGGTTCTCGGCCCACTGTCTTCTCTGAACTTGTACTTCTTTACTCTCACCTGTACCATATTACAACTTATTCTAGAGGTTTTAGTTTGCAGCTGGAAACAGAAATGGGCTTGGATTATACCTTCCATCAGTGCCTGCCTTCATTTGAGATTAAATGAAACATGAAATGTCATGTAGGACATGAGCATTTAATCTCTGAATTGAATTTAGTTCAAGTCATTCTAATGCAGGTGCAATATTTTTATACATTTTCATCTGTAAGTGTTCATGTAGGTACTGTGTCTGGCTGGAATGGAGTTAATTTTCTCCACAACAGTGTGAAGGGACTTATGAAGCACTAAACTAGTGTTGATAGCACAGCAGTACTTCAGGTACTGCTGAACAGTGCTTGCACAGGCTCAGGACTTTCTCTTTTTTCCCATTTTGTCATCAATCCCATCCAGGGAGGTATGCTGGGGATGGTCAAGAAACCTGGGAGCAGAATAGAGTCAGGACAGCTGACAAAAATTGATCAAAGGGATATATTCCATATCACATGGCATCATCCTCAGCAATAAAAACTGGAGGTAGAAAAAGACGTCTTCCAAGTTGGATACCGCTCAGAGACTGGTTGAACCCTGGTCTGTTTATGGGAGGTAGTCAGTGATTTCCTTGGTATTGCCTTTTCCCTTACTCTTTCCTTCATCATTTAACTGACTTTATCTTGACCCACAAGTTTTCTTGCTTTTGTTCCTCTGTTCTGTTCTCTGTCCTACCGCCTGGAGGTGAGTGAGTGAGCAGCTGCCACGTTGGCTGGATGCTGGCTGGTGTCCGAATGTGCAGTTGTAATGCAGATGGTAAAAAACATCTGTTCATCAGGAGTCTGATGTTTTGCTCACCAAATTCTGCAGTCAGGTGAATGTACTGAAGCCAGTCAGAGGGCTGTGACAAATAAGTCATTGGGGCAGGATCACCTGATTTAAAGGACAACTCTTACAAACATCCAGCAAACTCCCAGCTCAGAAAACCTGCATACTTCAAACATGTTTCTCTGGAGTTAGTCTGGCATTCTACATCACTGGTGAACATAAAGACTTCACGTGTTTGCTTTACGAAAAGCATTTATGTAACTGATTAACTTCAACTAAGTAAAGTAAAATGGGGCAATTATTACTTTGAGACCAAACTGGTACCAATGGAAAAGAGGAATTGAAGAAGATGAAAAGAAGAGCAACTTGGTTTTCCTCTACTCACTTCAGTATGTTAAAATATTGGTACGTCCATACTAGAGAAGGGGAAAAGAAGGGGAAAACACAAAAGCAGACAGATACAAGATTTATTAATTTCTCTCTCATTCTACAATGCCACTGGCTATAATAGTTTAAAAGCAGTAAAATATTTTTAAAGCAGCACTAAAGAATGGAGATTATTAAAAAAAAAGCTGTGATGGGATTGATTTAACCTTTCCCCCCTAATATCAGCATATTTCTAAAGTATCAGCAACAACAGGAGGAGATAAACCTCCACTGGCAAGCGAACTGAGTGGATAACTGACACTAAAGTCATATTTTATGAATGAACAGCATAATGGAGCCTCACTTCCAGCATAACACTGACAGCATGCTTTCCATAACTTAAATTTTCCTTCATTTAAATACATGTGGTTGAAATAAAATATTCTGAGAACCCAGCAATATCAACTCGATTCAGTATTTCCTGTGATGGAATATTTAAGCAATCTTGATTAAATTGCACCAATTACTAAATACCATTATTAATAAATATATTAAACATCTTACTAGTTGTTTGTTTTTTAATTTCCTTCAAATGCCAACCATTACACCATGTTAAATCTCCCCTAGGGCAGAAACACTTATCACGACTGTTCTTTCCTACACAGCCCACTGACAGTCTGTGACCAACTGATCCTTTTCCTTCTCTCTCACAAGGTCACTCTTCATGAATGAATCAAGACATTGTTTATATCCATCTACAAAGCCATCAGGACTTTTCGGTGTTAGCAACCTGTTTTCCCAAATTTTTAGCATTCTGACAATAAGCCCGATCTCTAAGGCTTTATTAGTGGCTGCACAGCGTTTAAAAAACTTAGATAAATTCCCGATTGCAAATCAGGTTTTACTGTGTAGTTCCTCCTTTCAATTCATTTGACTAACAGCTTTGGAAAATGGTTCTTTCAGAGAATTAAACCAGGACTTTTCTGTCTCTGTCATGCCCAGCTCCCATTCCTGGCAACTCAGTGGCCTCCTCGGGCAGCACTGCCCCCGCAGTCCCGAAGGGATTGACAGAGAACCATGGAATGGCCAGGACTGTAAGGGAACTTGGACATCACCCTGCTCTAAACCCCTGCCACGGACAGGGGCACCTCCCACTAAGCCAGGTAGCTCAGAGCCTCATCCAGCCTGACCCTGAACACTTCCAGGGACGAGGCACCCATACCCTCTCTGAGCAACTCGTGCCTCCCCGCCCTCGCAGTAAACGGAAGATGGAAAACGACGGGCCACTCTTCCCCTCAGCGCTGCGGAGAAGCAGAGGACACGGAGCGCCGTGACGCTGCGGAGCGGCGGGAGCGGCCAAGCAGGAGGGCGGGATGTGGGACACTGGGAACAAAAGGAGCGGCGGGGAAGGCGGGACAGAGACGGAGCCACGTGACGGCACGGGCGATCCGGAAGGGCACGCGGCGTGCGGGCCGTGACGTGGCGGCGGCGGCGGAAGTGCGCGTGCGCGGGCGGGAGCGTGTTTTGGTCGGGGCAGAGGCGGCGGCGCCCGGAGAGACACAGAGACAGTGAGACTGANGCCGGGGAGCGGGGATCCTCCCCTGAGAGCGGGCGCTCCTGCGGGGCGGTGTCGCTGTCGCTCTCGCTGTCTGGGGCCGGGGGTGCGGGTGTTGCCCTGAAGTTGCTTTCGAGACGTGGAGGGGGAGGTTGTGTGATGGTCCCTCGCTTTCTCTTTTCCTTGCGGCTGGAGGAGGGATGGTGGATTAGGGAGGAAGTAAAATACTCCGACAGCGCGTCTCTATCGGGGGGGATCGCGATAGGCCTAATATGCTCATATGTTCTGCATTGTGCTGAACTGGAACTAGATGAGAAGGTAGAGTATGGTGGAGGAACAAGTCTGTGCCTTTTTATGTCTTAGAGGAGGGATAAATTGCTTAAGAACTATCGAAATACTCTAGACAGGGCCATAAAAGGCGGTTCGCTCAGCTTTTTTGATATATTTTTTTTACCACCTTATGCCTCTTTCAGAGCTTGGGGATGGAAAAGAGAGGCTGAAATTAATCAGCTTCTTCCATGTAGTGTTCAGGGCAAGTAAAAAGCATGGCATTTTTCAGGGTTACAGTCAGCCTAGATTGCATGCATGTCTTGTTCTTCCCTAAGAAACGTCACCAAAGGGTAGACGGTGGTTGAAGTGAGGTGGCTAGAGACAATGGTGTCAGAGTCATCATTGTTACCTACCCTTCCTGTGTGATAAACCAGTTTATCTGAAAGCAATTGGTACTCTTCATCATTCAGATGATCTTATGGGATGGTTATTACCTTTAATAGGAAGCTTATGATTTTTTTGCAGTGACTGTGTTGATTCACTTGTTTAGCATACGATCTCATTATGTTTCAACATAAACTGGCTTGCATGTGACAAGTATTTTGCCACTTGTCCATATCCCGATCTTGAGCTCTGCAGGAAGGTGCTGTGCTGGTTCTGCTGGATCTGAAAAGGAAAAACAGAAAACTCGGTTAGTGGGAGTGACTGATAAATCAGGCTTTTTAGTTACTGTTTTTTGAAACGTTCAAGGTAGTCCAGTATAAAGACATTTCAAGTAGGTAGATGGTGGTTGCAACCTCACCATTATATGCCTTTGTCTGTTAAGGAAGTGTGAAAAAGTTTGTTAAAATTGACACAACAGTAAGTGGTAAGGAACACTGTTGCATGTTATGAAATAGAAAAGTGGCAGAATGTTCCAGTTTAAAATTTGTCATGGTTTTTTTTGTTGTTGTGGCCTTTGTATTTGATGATGGACTTAATGATATTAATTGTAGGAACAGTGCTTTCTGTCTTAATCTCTTCAGTAGGCCAGCTTTTCTCTCCAGTGTAACTCTGATACTTCTGTATTGGCTGTGTGGTGCTTGAAATCGGGCCGTGATCTGAACAGTCACAGGGCTGAGTTATACCTTTAAATTGTGACTTTGTAGGTTGTTGGCAAGGGCTGTTGGTATTTTGTATATGGACTCAATGAGGTGTGTGAGTGATCTATTCAAATACTTAAGATTCTTCTCTTTTATAAATTAAACTCAAGACTATTTAACAGCTTAGAAATTTCCCTTCTAGAGTGATGAGAACACCCAGGACCTGGTAAATTAGTTGGTAGGATTAGCAGGAGTACTTTGTTAATAATACACTCCAAGCTTTGTGTTCTGGTGTTTCAGCTTGGAGCTGCTGTGCCTTGGGGATGTCAAGGAGAAGAGTAAATGTTTCTACTTAGCAGAGTGTGTTTGTAGTGCCTTATACTGCAAAATGGGCCATGCCTTTGAATGTATGATGGAGTTCCTATGTTAAACACTGTAAAAATAAGAAAATCTCCCTCATTTCCATCCATGTGAAGCCATCCCTCTCAGAAGCTTTTATAGTATTTTCTTGAACTGATTTTTATATTAGTAGTTCCCTTGCATAACTCCCATATGTATCAGTTTAAGAGCTTGGTTGCAAATCAGACAGTTGTTGCTTTTGTGTAGGTGAACGAAAGTCTCTTACCAAGGTTTTTTTCTTCACGTGTTCCAAACATATTGATTATATATGTGTGTAACATAAAAAAATGAAAGGAGGGAGGGCATGTCAGTGGGTCTTTTCCAGGAAATTTTCACCAGAGTTAAGGGTAGAAAATAGGCAGGGCAGACAAGCCCCTGAACGAGTGTTCAGAACTGTCTTGGAAGTGATCTGTCAAAAACTACTTGAATGTTCAGTGTATGTGTGGGGTACTGAGTGTAGTGTTCCTCTCTGTTCTCAAGGTTCATATTTCACTGATGAATTGAGGAACAGGAGAGTGAATGTGACCTGAGGCTTGGAGCGTGGATGGGGTTGGTAGCACTGAAGTCTGCTTTTAAAACCTTGTGAAGGCTGAGCTATGCTGAGCGCACAGATGTGAAAAGAACAGGCCAGAAACACTCTGTGATGGCTGTGTCAAACTACAGTACTGCTTTCCTTCACATTGAGCAAATAAATACCTTTCTTGCTTTTTGCTGCTGTGTTGTGAACTTTTAACTGGAGTTTCAACATAATCTGAAACTGCCAAAGAGGATGATTTCCGTATACACTTGTAGAAGGTGTTAACTGACTTCTTTAATATATCAAAATCATCCTGAATGTGCTCTGTCAGGTTTGCAATCTTGCATTTATTTTATCCTGAGCTGTTAAAGGTGTATGGTATGACTGTAGATTTTATTATTAATTTATTAGAAATACTGATGTGACTATCAAATGAATGGGATTTGCAATATGTTTTTTAGACCTTGCTATCAACTTGGCACCTGGTTATTTTTGTACATGATATATGGGTGTCCAGAATGATTTGGGGGCAGAGATGCTGTAAGGGTGTAAACTTTGAAGTTCTTTGGTAGCTACAGTTTCTGTAACTTGGGCATCTATAGAAATTGAATTAGGTATTTTTCTTGGCAACCGGTTTCAGCTTTGTGCTCTGAAGGAGTTTTCCGAGGGGTAATAGTTACTGTTTTCTAAGTTACATAAAGGCAAATAACTAAAAGCTGTCAATGGTCAGTTGAAACAGGTAAATATTAATCTGAGTTAAATCAGTCTTGCCTGCTTTTCTATCCTATCATCTGTCTCCTTTTACTCTCAGTGTGGGAAAGAGCAAGCAAAAGAGTAGTCACTGTAAGTAACCAGTGTAGTGGGTTGATTTCCTCACTGTGTGTCATCTAGAAGTCACTTGCTCCCAAAAGTACGGAGTTGCACGGTCATTGGATGTCATTCTTATGTCTCTGTGAATGCTGCAGAGCCTAGAAAAACATGGAATGTATTAAGACTAAAGGGTTTTTAATTACTTCATGGTTGTCCAGACACACTAGAATGCTACAGCAAACAGATGATTTTTTTTCATTTTAAACCAGAAATAACTTAATTATCGTCATTAATTTTCCAAAGGAAAAGATAAATAAATGGCTAATAATATTCTGAACTACCTGTATCTTGGCTATGCCTTACTCCTTTCTCTGTTGTCGTACAATTAGGGGGAGATTAACTGTTGTCACTGATCCATTTTTATCCAAATTGCTCCACAACTTTTGATGCATATTCCAGCAGCATGGAGGGGGAAGAGTCTTGCCTGAGAACCAACACACCAGCAGTGCATGAATTGTTGTTTTATGGTGTAAGGATGAAAGGTCTGTATTTTTAAAATAACTGGATCCATTCCTGCATTCTGAAATATTCCACCAAAATTAATTTAATCAGTAAGAGTCTGAGAGTGGAATAAACATAGCACTTAGTGCAGAGGCTTTTTTGCTTCATAGAAATATTCTTTTACATAGAAATACTCTCACATATTTGTGAGAACATATCTGTAAAATGTGATACTTATTAGATTATGTTGTACAAGTAAATTTTAAATCTTTTGATTTAAGGATGATATAACAGTCAAATAGGACACAAAGTTTGGACAGAAAACAGAATTGTAATATCCTACCTGAAAGAACTAAATTATTCTGAGATATGGGAAAAGAGGCAACATGAGCAAAGAGGGGTGTCTTTGAGATGTTGAAGACATTTAAGACTGATATTCAAGTTGGTTTTGCAGTGATAAATAGAACTGGGGTGTAATTCAGTAACAAATGTTAGGATTTTTGTTTGCATTTATTCCATGAAAATTAGTTTTCTAAGGGTGCCTCTTATTGGAGGTTGGAGTTCTGCTGTAGGGCTGAAACACTTTCCAGGCAAAGAAGATTCTTCAGGACTTGAGTTGAGTTTTCATTCTCCTTCCTAACTCTCCCTTTTGCAGAGTTGGTGTCTGAGTTCAGCATATGGCAGACTGGAATGTGTGCTGAGGGGTTTGAAATGGGAAGAGGGCTAAAGATTACTTTGTGGTTTAAAGTGCTTTACCACAAGAAGTAAAGAATAAGAAGTCCTTTGAAAGTGTTATGTTTGCTGACCCTTTTGCAACTAAGTATTGAAGGCATTTTCTGCATGAGGAGAATGCTCTCTAAACTGACTTGCTTGCTGGATACTTGCAGAGCTGCATCCCTGCAAAGTGTGCAGAATTCAGCTGGAATAGGAGAAAGTTATAGGCTGCTTTTGGGGTGGCTTTTGTTTTGTTTTGTATTGTATTACTGTTAAGTGTGTAAAAGCATAAATTTTAGGCTCAGAGGTGATACTAGCCCAGTGTAAAGGCTTCCCTGTCCATATGAATTAATTCTAGGGATGGATTTTTTTTTTTAAGGAGTTGGAAAGAAGAGTAGGCAAACTAAGGAATTACACCATTTATTCTTGTTCTTAACAAAGACCTGTGTTGTGAATATTGATCTGTTGGGACATGTGTTAGTATTGGAAATAGAAATCTGTCATCATATGGTAGTTCTCTGGAGGCTTGTACAAGATGAACTGAAATTCTTACCGATCAAGAAAAATCTGGTTTTCTTCATATGGGAGGCTTTACTGTTGCTTCTCAGTACGGTTGGTAATTAGGGATGTTTGTATTTAAACATCTTCTGTATTGTTATTTAAGGAAATGGCATTTGATAGAAGTGAATTGACAAACTGCACTTGCAAAGAACTTACTGTAGTGTTTGAGTTTTCCCAATTCACTCATTTTTCTGGCATCCTTTATTGGTGCTGACTTTGGAATATTGGTTAGCAATAGCATAATTATGGAAAAATTATTACTTGTCATTTCATATTTTACGGATAGTTTGAAAGTGTGAATCTGTTGTGTTATACTTCAACCTTGATATGCTAAGAAATAAGTGACTGAAGTGTTGCAGGAAGAAGCACGGTTGGATTTTAATGTCCTAATTTGAAGCTTTCATGAGAAGACTAGGTATTGAAAAGATAACTGGCTCCTTTATCATTCATTCTGGCTCTAGTTGACAACTTAGCAGCAATGGTAGCTGTACTCTGGACTATTGACTTTGGTAAATATTAGGTCAAGTTATATGTAATGCATGTTTCATTTGTGATTGAGATTTTTCTTACTTGGTTTGTAAATCTAATACCACCCCCTGTCTTTTCACAAATAGGTTGTTACTGGCAGAAGAACCACTGAGGTCTGAATCCTGGAACTTGCTTTCAAAAGCTGTTGAAACAAAGGACTCCTTTCTAGTTTGAACATGGCTAATCGAGGAGCAACAAGACCCAATGGGCCAAATGCTGGAAATAAAATTTGCCAATTTAAATTAGTACTTCTAGGAGAGTCTGCAGTTGGCAAATCAAGTTTGGTGCTTCGTTTTGTAAAAGGACAGTTTCATGAATTTCAAGAAAGTACAATTGGAGGTGAGAAATTACCCTGTTAATTTGTTTAATGTTGGGTTTATATATTTTTCTTTCCCTTGACAGCCTTTAATGTAATGGCACTTGTACAGTGGGCCATTGACTGCAAGGGTGAGGCATTGACTCCTGTGTCTGTAGTTGAGACATATAACTTTGTAAGCCAAACAAAGTTGTCAGGAGGCTGTAGAAAACATCCATGTCAAGTGGAGGAAGTATATGTTCTTGAGTGCACAGTTTTGAAACGAGGGCTCCATGTTGCTTTTTGTTCATGAGTGGATCTGTGGCTATTTTAATTGTGTTGTATGTTTAATGCATGAAATAACTGCTTAATAAGCATTAAGAACTTAGTTTCTATTAAAAAAAAAAGGCAACAAGTGCTGCATCATCCAAAAAGCTTGTGTTTGTCATTTATGCATCCTGGCTTTGCTTTTGTTTTGGGAGAACTTGCTGCATTTCTGGATATACCTTTCTTTGTTAGTAGTCACAGAATTTAATGTGCTGTTTTTACATTTTGTGACTTCAAACAAAATAGGTTCTGGCTACTAGAATAAAAAAAAAAAAATCTGTTCAACTGTGAGCAGATTTAATCCCACTCTTCCCCCTGGCAGATTTCCTATGTTACATTGTATTTTGAAGGTGTTTGTGCTTTGAGATGCCTTCCTCCTTGGATAAATTTAAGCTTGTCCTAAAACTAACAAACAGCATACAGATTTAAAAAAAGGATGGATTTTATGGATTGATAAATATTCTCCAGTAGTTGCTGTTGCTGCTTGTATGGGTCGATCTGTTCCATTTAATATTCATGTGAAGCCCTTTCAGTGGACTGTGTATGTCTTCACACACCAAGCTGTTGAAATATGAGAACTCTACAAAGCTTACAAAAATAAATAGAAGCTGAATTTCATTGTATTCTTCTTTTGCCCTATTTCTAGGTGTTATTACATGCATTTATTTTGTGTATCTGTCAGCATAAATGGAGAACCACGTATTTTCTCCTTTAGCAATCTTGCTACTGCACACTTGGCTTTGTGCATTTTATAACAGCTTTAGAATAATGTTAGAAAGGTTTCTGTATTCTCTCATATGGATATATAGTAACAGGGAGAGCATTCTCAAAGATCTGTATCAATTTCCAATAGCAATGAGGTTTTTGTTTTTAAAAAAAAAGTTAAATTGATTGCTCCAAATGGATGATCTCCAATGATCTCTAATTCATTTAAATTCCTTTTAGTTTTTTTCTTGTTTTGTTACACTGTTTAAAATCTATTAAAAAGTTAAAAAAGAGCCTAAGTTCAAGTTCAGATATATAGGGTTTAGTGTAATCAACAAAATGCCATGTAATACAGCTGAGAGATATTAAATGCAGCAGTGTTGGGATTCAGAAAAAGTTTTCTATAGAGAAAGCTGTATAACTGTGTAGCTTTTAGTTGCCTAAGGCATAATTTTCTTTGTATACAGAAGGGCCTTTTAACAAAGAGAGGCTTATGTGCATTGTGAATCTGAATAAAAACATCTGAAAGGGAGTGCAGACATGTTGGATGGTGGTGGTGTGTTTTTGCCACTTCAGACTAGTGTAGCAATGCCTGATAGTTGCTTAAGACAAAAGTATGGCTGTTAAGGATGATAGGCTTGCTGATAATTGACACAGTTGATTAATTGT